>JAIOJX010000018.1:6799818-6824818 GCA_022376925.1 Tragulus kanchil
AGGCCACAATGAGGACCAAAATCAGACTGTAGGATACAGTCAGAATGAGAATCAGAATATAGGCTCTAGTGAGGACCAGAGTCAGAATCTAGTCCACAGGAAGTTTCAGAGTCACACGGTAGGCTCTAGTGAGGACCAGTGTCAGACTGTAGGATACAGTGATGACCAGAGTCAGACTGTAAATTCTACTGAGGACAATTGTCTGACTGTAGGCTACAGTGAGGACCAGAGTCAGACTGTAAATTCTAGTGAGGACCAAAGTCAGACTGTAGGCTACAGTCAGTAGCAGAGTCTGACTCTTGGCTCTAGTGACGACCAGTGTCACACTGTAATCTAAAGTAATAATCAGAGTCATACTGTTGACTCTAGTGAGGACCAATGTCAGACTGTAGGCTACAGTGAGGACCAGAGTGAGACTGTAAATTGTAGTGAGGACCAAAGTCAGACTGTAGGCTACAGTAAGAACCAGATTAAGACTCTAGTTTCTAGTGAGGACCAGTGTCTGACCGTAGGCTACATTGAGGAGGAGAGTCAGCCTGTAGGCTCTAGTGAGGACCAGTGTCTGACTATAGGCTACAGTGAGGACGAGAGTCAGACTGTAGGCTCTAGTGCGGACCAGTGTCAGACTGTAGGTTACAGTGAGGAACACAGTCAGACTGTAGGCTCTAGTGAGGACCAGTGTCAGACTGTAAATTCTTGTGAGGACCGAAGTCAGACTGTAGGCTACAGTAAGAACCAGAGTCCGACTCTCGGCTCTAGTGAGGACCAGGGTCAGACTGTAGGCTACAGTAAGAAACAGAGTCAGACTGGAATGTCTTGTGACGACAAGTGTCAGACTGTAGGCTACAGTGAGCACCATTGTCAGACTGTAATCTACAGTGAGGAAAAGGGTCAGACTGTAGACTACAGTAAGAAAAAGGGTCAGAATGTATGCCAGAGTAAGGACCAATGTGAGACTGTAGGCTACAGTAAGAAACAGAGTTAAACTCTAAACTCTAGTGAGGACGAGTGTCAGACTATAAGATAAAGTGCGGACCAAAGTCAGACTGTAGGCTAAAGTAAGAAACAGAGTTAGACTGTATGCTCCAGTTAGGAACAGTGTCAGTCAGTAGGCTACAATGAGGACCAAAGTCAGGCTGTAACCAGAGTAAGAAACAGAGTCAGACTGTAGGTTCAAGCAAGGCCCATTTTCAGACTCTAGGCTCTAGTGAGGAACAGTGTCAGTCTGTAGGCTACAGTCAGGACCACAGTCAGACTGTAGGATACAGTAAGAAGCAGAGCCATACCATAGGCTCTAGTGAGGATCAGTGTCAGACTGTAGGCTACAGTGAGCTCAAGAGACAGACTTTAAGGTCTANTGACGACAAGTGTCAGACTGTAGGCTACAGTGAGCACCATTGTCAGACTGTAATCTACAGTGAGGAAAAGGGTCAGACTGTAGACTACAGTAAGAAAAAGGGTCAGAATGTATGCCAGAGTAAGGACCAATGTGAGACTGTAGGCTACAGTAAGAAACAGAGTTAAACTCTAAACTCTAGTGAGGACGAGTGTCAGACTATAAGATAAAGTGCGGACCAAAGTCAGACTGTAGGCTAAAGTAAGAAACAGAGTTAGACTGTATGCTCCAGTTAGGAACAGTGTCAGTCAGTAGGCTACAATGAGGACCAAAGTCAGGCTGTAACCAGAGTAAGAAACAGAGTCAGACTGTAGGTTCAAGCAAGGCCCATTTTCAGACTCTAGGCTCTAGTGAGGAACAGTGTCAGTCTGTAGGCTACAGTCAGGACCACAGTCAGACTGTAGGATACAGTAAGAAGCAGAGCCATACCATAGGCTCTAGTGAGGATCAGTGTCAGACTGTAGGCTACAGTGAGCTCAAGAGACAGACTTTAAGGTCTATTGAGGTCCTGTGTCATATTGTAGGCTACAGTAAGAACCAGCGTCAGAATGTAGGTTCAAGTGAGGACCAGTGTCAGACTGTAGACTATAATGAGGTCAAAATTCAGACTGTAGGCTACAGTAAGAACCAGTGACCGACTGTAGTCTACTGTGAAGAACAAAGTCCGAATTTACACTCCAGTGAGGACGAGTGTCAGGGTATATGAAGTAGTGAGGACTAGAGTCAGACCCTAAGCTACAGTAAGAACCAGAGTCAGACTGTAGGCTCTAGGGAGGACAAGTTTCAGACTATAGGCTAAAGTGAGACCAAAATCAGACTGTAGGCTACAGTAAGAACAGGAGTCATCCTGTAGTCTGTAGTGAGGAACAGTGTCAGACTCTACTTACAGTGTGGACCAAAGCCACCCTGTAGGCTAGAGTAAGAACAAGAGTCAGTTTGTAGGCTTTACTGAGGTCCAGTGCCAGACCGTAGGATACAGTGAGGACCAAAGCCACCCTGTAGGCTGGAGTAAGAACAAAAGTCAGATTGTAGGCTTTACTGAGGACCAGTGCCAGACTGTAGGATACAGTGAGGACCAAAGTCAGACTGTAGGCTACAGTAAGAAGAGGAGTCATACTGTAGCCTCTAGCAAGGCCCAGTGTCATACTGTAGGGTCTAGTGAGGACCACAGTCAGACTGTAGTCTACAGTAAGAGCCCGAGTCAGGTTGTAGGCTCTAATGAGGCCCAGTGTAATTCTGTAGGCTACAGTAAGGACGAAAGTCAGACTGTAGACTACAATAAGGACCAGAGTCAGACTGTATGTTCTACTGAGGACCAATATCAGACTGTAGTCGTCAGTGATGAAAAGAGTCACACTGTAGGCTACAGTAACAACCAGAGTCAGACTGTCGGCTCTAGTGAGGACCAGAGACAGATATAGGTTACAGTGTAAACCATAGGCAGACTGCAGAAAAAGAGATTCTTCCTATAGAACATCATCACCTCTATGCCCCTACTTTAACCTCTAAGCAGGGGCGGTAACTTTGTCTCCATTTTGCTTTGGCTTTCGTGTGTTAGTCGCTCAGTTGTCTCTAACTCTTTGCACCCCTAGGGACAAAATCAATGCGCAGAAGTCACTGGCATTCCTATACATGAGCAATGAAAAATCAGAAAACGAAATCAAAGAGGCATTCCCCTTCTCCCCTGCAACCAAAAGAATCAAATATCTAGGAATAAACCTACCCAAAGAAACAAAAGAATTGTACACAGAAAATCACAAGACACTAATAAGAGAAATTAAAAACGACTTCAACAGATGGAGAGACAGTCCCTGTTCCTGGGTCGGAAGAATCCATATTGTGAAAATGATCATACTACCAAATATCATCGACAGATTCAACGCGATCCCTATTAAACTACCCATGACACTCTTCACAGAACGACACCAAAGAATAACACAGATCACATGGAAAGACAAAAGACCTGGAAGAGCCAAAGCAATCCTGAGAAAGAAGAATGGAGCTGGAGGGATCAGCCTCCCTAACTTCAGACTATACTATAACGCAACTGTCATCAAGACAGTATGGTACTGGCCCCCAAACAGAACTATAGACCAATGGGACAAGATAGAGAACCCAGAAATAAACCCACACACCTGTGGGTACCTTATTTTTGACAAAGGAGGCAAAAGTATAAAATGGGACAAAGACAGCCTCTTCAACAAATGGTGCTGGGAGAATTGGACAGCTGCATGCAAAAAAAAATGAAGTTGGAACATTCCCTGACACCATACACAAAGAGAAACTCAAAATGGATTAGAGACCTAAATGAAAGACCAGAACCCCCCAAACTCTTAGAGGAGGATATAGTCCAAACACTCAAGGACATAAATCAAAGCAAGATCTTCCATGATCCACCTACTCACATAGCGGACCTAAACCCAAAAATTATCATGTGGGACCTAAGGAAACTTGAAAGCTTCTGTACAACAAAAGAAACTACAAAACAGCTGAACAGACAACCCACAGAATGGGAGAAAATCATAGCAAATGAAACAACAGACAGAGAATTAACCTCCAAAATCTACAAGCAACTCAGACAACTCAACATCGGAAGAATGAACAACCCCATCAACAAATGGGAAAGGGACCTTAAGAGACACCTCTCCAAAGAGGACCTACAGATGGCCGAAAGACACATGAAAGGATGCTCAACATCGCGTATAATTAGAGAAAGGCAAATCAAAACTACAATGAGGTGTCACCTCATACCAGCCAGGATGGCCATCATCCACATATCTACAGAGAATAAATGCTGGAGAGGGTGTGGAGGAAAGGGAACACTCTTGCATAGCTGGTGGGAATGTAAATGGATACAGCTGCTATGGAAGACAGTATGGAGACTCCTGAATAAACTAAAGCCGGAAGCAGCATACGACCGGGCAACCCCGCTCTTAGGCTTATACCCTGAGGAAATCAAAACTGAAAGAGGCACCTGTACCCCAATGTTCATTGCAGCTCTCTATACAATAGCTAGAACAGGGAAGCCACCTAGATGTCCATCGACGAATGAATGGATACAGAAGCCCTGCTACATTTATACAATGGAATACTACTCAGCTGTGAAAAGAAATGCAGAAGAATCAGTCCTAATGAGGTGGCTGGATCTAGAACCTATCATCAAAAGGGAAGTCAGTCAAAAAGGGAAGGACAAGTACAACATACTGACACATATATATGGAATCTAGTAGGAGGGTAATGATAACACACGCAGTGAAGCGATGGAAAAACAGACATGGACAGTAGACATATGGACATTGTGGGGAATGAACAGTGGGTGGGAGGGGTAAAGGAAGTAGCATGAAAACCTATACTATCATATGTGAGAAAAAATAGCTATTGTCATTGCGCTGTGAGGAAAGGGGATCCTGCAGGCGCGCTGTGTGATGGCCTGGAGGGATGGGGCGGGGGGGGGAAATCCATATGACTAATCTGGGATCATACATATCTGTAAACAACAAAACTCTGTAAAAGTTAAAAGTAAAATGAAAATTAAAAAGGAAAAAGAGAAAAAGAAAAAGACTCAGAGTCTGCCTAGATGATTCTAGGGCCATGCAACTAGTAAGGGGCCAAAGCTTTAACTTTTGAGTCCAGAATGATGCCACAGTCCATGCCTGTTCTACGAAGTTACAAGCACCTCAAAGTTGCCAAGCTACTGCACAGGTAACTAGTGAGGAGAGGACCCCAGGGCTGAAACTGATAGGGACAGAGCAGAATAATCAGGTGGTTGTAGAGTCCTAGTAGGGGATGGTAGGTAGAAGGGAGAAACCTGAGAAAGGTTGGGATGGCCAGTGAGTTGATGATAACTCAGGAGAGCTGCTCCTTGTTCAGTAGAGTAGGCTTGACTGGGTATAAAGAGCTGATGAAGGAGGAGCTGGCAAAGAAGGAACTAATGATGTATGCCTTGCATCTGTGTCTACTTGAGGGGGGCGGTCTTCTACCATCCTATATCTATTGCTGCCCACTCAATGGGAGGGAGCAGAGCAGAGCTTTCCTGCCTGGCCGCTTGCACCTCTTACAAGTACCCTATGCTAATGAATCCTCTTCTTGTCTGTCACTCTGCTTCTCGCTGAATTCCTTCTGCGTTGAGGCACAAAGAACCTGAGCCTCAGTGGGTCCAGACGGGGTGAGTGCTGGATTAAGTCCCGTCCGCGTGAGTTTGAGTCCCAGACAGGATTTTGGCCGGGATTGGGTCCTGACTATGTGGGCTCAAGTCCCAAGCAGGGTTTTGGCTGGAATGCAAGCTCCAGCCATGTGGACTCAAATCCCAAGCAGGGTTCGATCAGGTCTGGGCCCTGAGTCAGATTTAAGTCTCAAACCGAGGTAAAACCCTTTCAAAACCACTGTCTTGATCTGATTTGTAATGAATCCTAGCATTGTGAGGAACGTCTGAGAAGCATACAAAAAAAGGGAAAAAATTTAGTGCCAGTCTCTGGTTCTAACACTGGGATTGCCGTAACGTGGCTGTGGCGAATTTACCTTTCTGTAGCGTTGTTCTCTGCAAGTGTTTCGCTCTTTGTGCGCTGCTAGAAAGCGATGGGAGCTCCTCAATCGAAGGAAATGACTTATAAGGAAGCTTTGTGTTGGGGGAAGGATCAGATCCCATTGTAGTTCTGGATAGTGTTTAGCCATGTGCAGCGAATGCTGGGAGTGTATGTGTGCCTATGGGTAACATACTGTCTTCGGTTTGGTTTTTCATCGAGGCTCCCATCTGAAAAATCTTAAAAGTGGCCAAGAGATTTGCATCCTGGGGATTAGAAGGGTGATTAACAAATTATGTGCGTAATTCTGGAAGAACAGGAGGCGATGGGTGGCAAACCTCTAAATAACTTGTGAACTGTGACCTGGATAAACCAGATGACTTAGGGACTTGGACATGGATTATATCCCTGCGTCTTTGGTGTTTAGAAGAGAACCCAGGGTGGGATCTGGACACAAGTCCAACACTGTATCACCATTCCTTGAAATTGGACCCAGTTTCCTCAGATATATCTGACCAAGCAAACACTAGCACATTTTTTTAAATTTTTTTTTTTAATGCAGGCTCTTGCCTAGCTTGTCGGGACACCCCAGACTTACACAGTCTAACTACCCAGAGGTATTGAGAAATGCTATCATGCAGTTCGCTGGCCTGAGGGGAGGAGGTGTTCTAGCTGGGTTGGAATGCTGGTCGGGGCGGGGAGTCAGTGGAGAGTTGTCTGGTCACAGGTGGGTGGGCACCCAATCGTGCAGCGGTTTTCCAGTCGTGTTTTCCACAACTTCATCCAGTTGTAGTTCCTTAGAGAACTTCACGACCTCCTGAAGAAGGTCACTGACACTGTCCCCTTTTCTGCTGCCAGAGCCGAAACTTCAGGAAGCTGTGGAGGGGCAGTTAGCTTGAGTCATGTTGATGCTTTTGGAGCTGGGACCCAGATGGAGAAAGTCCACTATACCTCAGCCGCCTTCCTGCCTACGATTCTAGGACTAAATGGTGAAAAGAATAGACAGAAAAAAAAATGGACTGCTCTGAGGACAATACTGCCTCCCCGTCCCCACCCATTCCAGCCCTCTGTCTTCTTGTACCTTGTTGCATCACTATCACTTACCTTCTCCAGTTGTCCATCATCGTCTCCCATGAAGTAGAGCCTGGGTATGTTAAATTGTGAGGCTGCGATCCACTGCAGGACAGCTTGGAGCTGCTTTTGCAAATTGCTCATTGAGCAGTGATTACTGACGATGAGTTTGTGTCCAGAAGAGTCTTGGTGGCTCTGCGATGTTCCAGCTCCCTGGTTACATCTGGAGTTGCCAGCGTGGTAAAGAGCATTGTTGGCCAAGGATGCTTTTTCTTCCAAGTTAGCGAGGCTTCCACCATTGTTGCTATACTTAGCCATGATAAGGCACAACTTCATTACAGATTCTATCAGCTGATCTATAAACTGTCGGTTCACTTGCTTCATCCCACCGGTAAAGTCAGATTCTTGATTGTCCTGCCATGGTTCTTCCCGGCTCTGAGACTGCGTACACACGGAGGCTGGCTTGTTTGTCTTGGCCTCAGAACGTTTTTTTTTCACTTTCACATACGTCTTCACAGGTGAAGGGGCTCTCGTTGAGCAGTTTTTGAATCAGGGATATAAAGAGGGTTGACATATCTACCTCCTAGGAGTCCATATGTTGATCCTCTTTTTGAGAGGTGGTTGGCTCAGGCACTCCACGAGGCTCTTGGTGTTTCATTGAAAGGGCCTTGGCACATTGGGTACCTCCGCACTTTTCGTATCGGGCACTCTGAGTCGTATAACTTGTGGAAACGGGACAGTCTTCTTCAGAGGCATCTTTGCCCTTGGCCTGCTGGGTCAGATGGTACTGGATCAGCCTAAGGGAGGAGACAATCAAGTCCTTTGCCAGCGAGTCTGTGGAAGCGCTGATCTTCTGTCTCTTCTCCTCCTTACTGAGACATGGGTTGCTAGGCAGCTTGCCTTGATTGCCCTGATTTTGGTTCCACACCGTCAGGCTCTCCTTGAGGATATGTTCGCCTACCTTCTCAGCACTGGTCAAAGACTTGCATTCCTCTCCCATCACTTTACACTAGTTCTTTCCCTCATTTCGGCCTTCAGAGCTGAGGATTCGAGCCCTTTGGGTTTTTTGCCCGGGTGGGGAGCTAGCTTTCAAGGCTGCATATGAGAAACACTGTGATTCCATTTCCTGCTGTTCACCAAGAAGAGCATTGACCAAACGTTTCAGCATAGCCTCCATGATATCAGTAGCATTTTGTTTCCCATGGTGAAACAGATTCCTCTTGACGGCTGAGACAAAGTCTGGGTCGGTCATCAGTACTCCTGTGATATTATGTGTGTTTCTCAAGCATGAGTCAATCAAATCGGACACAATTTCCTGGGTATGTTTTAACAGAACCCTTTTCAGGACCACACAGGCTGCAATTGGGTTCCCAGAGGTACGAACGTTCAAGGTCTTCGTGACAGACACCATCATATCGGATGCCACTTGATTGGCACAGATCATGTGTCCTTTGCTGATGGACTCTGCAGATCCGTTGCTGACTCTTGGGTCCATCTGTTTGTCTCCGCCTTTATTCCTGTTGGATAATTCACCATTCGGAAAGGTTTCCCGACTGCCATCTGTACACTCCTCCCCATTGCGGTGCGTTTCTGCAGAGGTCACTTCGACAGCATCGTGGGCCATTTCAGAAGTGATCTTACTCACAACACTGGGGGGGCTGATTTTCCCCTTTGCATCCACGGGGTAGATAGATTGAAGGAAATTCACTTGCACCTCCTAATTTCTTGATTTCCTTATGGGTCTTCAGGAATACCGGAGAAGATAATTGGTTGTTATAGAAAGACGGGTCATTCATAGCACATTTTCCTTCAGGGAAGAATACTGTCCTCTGATTAATGTCATATTTGGCTGACGGACTGGAGGAACTCTGGTCATTGTTGGTGTTTTTGGCCTCTGTCACTTCCAGATTTCGGCTGTGAGGTCCGTTATTTAGGCAATCCAGGCTCAGACAGCTCCCTCTACGCCTACTTTGTGTTTAGACATGCATGCTGAGGGGCTGAGTGCATGTTGGAAACCTAGGGCATACGTTTGAAGATCATTCCGAAACCAACTGAGGACACTTAGAGCATCAGGGGGGTTTGTTTAAAAAGCATACTCACCCCTCCGCCTAAAAAAGGAATAACACCCATGCATGAGAGTCTGGCCAGGCTACTTCTTCTCTCTATTTATTTAGAAACTACATCCTAAAAGTGGCACAGATTAGGATTTGGCCTTTAGCATGTGCATGG
Organism: Tragulus kanchil; assembly: GCA_022376925.1. Classification (NCBI taxonomy): domain Eukaryota; kingdom Metazoa; phylum Chordata; class Mammalia; order Artiodactyla; family Tragulidae; genus Tragulus; species Tragulus kanchil. Next base: position 6,809,035 of record JAIOJX010000018.1, read on the forward strand.
GCGCAAAAAACACAATTGTGTTCATTACTACTCATTCAGCACAAGTGGCGGCAACAAAAACTTAGGGTATGCACATTTGTACACTACATACGAGTCTTATCACTGTCAATTTCATCTGAGTATGTGAGCTAAGCACAGTTCAAAAATTGGTAAGTGTCTCTGTTGTTTTCTACATGCACACCACATTTTAACTCATGAGCGTGAACATGTGTCAACCCAGATTTGAGTGTGTGAAAATGTGCCTGTGTGCATGTGGGGCATGCATAGGGTTTGTCAGTGCACGTGTGAGATGTCCCCGTTGCAAGCATGTGTCATAATGGGCTGACATCATGTGCACGGTATTCTGTCATTTGTGTAGGCTAGCGTGTGCACGGTAGTATGAATACTTAGCATGTGTGTGTGAATGTAAAATTGTATGCATGTCAGTGTGTCTCTGAGTGTGCAAGTGAGCAAGTGCTGAGTGACCCATATGTGTGTATGATATAAATCCAATAGCATGTATCATGGAGAAGGAAATGGCAACCCGCTCCAGTATTCTTGGCTGGAAAACCCTATGGACAGAGAAGCCTGGCAATCTGTAGTCCGTGGGGTCTCAGCTCAGATACATGTGGGGAATGACTTGTCATGTGCGCGAATGACCATCCCAAGTTCTGATGGGGATAGTCTGATTCTCTGTGATTAGTGTCACTGTGAGCTACTGCAAACTCACCCTGGGCGCTGAACTTATCATGACCGTGAACGTAGGCCTGTGCTCTTTAGAATGTCATAGTATTCAAATTTGGGGCCTATTTGGCAATAGTTCTCTTCCTATCTCTGAACCGGAGCCCTCAGATTCAGCCTTGGGCTGTGGGAATGAGAAAGGCTAGACTGAGAGGTTTAAGTCCTGTACCTTAGACTGGACTTGCTTCTCAGGATGCATGATCACAGTGATTTCTTTCTCTTCGAGATTCAAAGTACCTTCTGAACTGCAACCAGCAGCACCCTACGGAATGAAAAATAAGCCTGTTGTGAAAAGCTGCTTTTTGAGATTTCTCCAAGCTGGCCCCCCAGGCTGCCACTTCAAAGCAAGAATGACGGCTTCTCACCTGCGTGCCCTCCGCCTTCCCACCCTCTGCCACCCCCTTTTCCCCTTTCTCATGATGTCACTCGTAACCCTTCTCAGCAGCAGCAGCAGCCCCCCACCCCATCCCAACCCTGAGGGGAGCAGAGGGTACCCACCTGAGAATCTTGATTTTCCCCCATTTAAAGTGGAGACATCAACAAAGGTATCTGCGCCAGATTAGAAGGGTGAGTTTAGAAAATCCCTCAGAAAAGGCCTTAATTTCCCTGGGAGATGATAGGAGCACCTACCTTATTAGTTCTTGTGAGAACTGATTGAGAGAAAAAGCTTTTAGGAGAGTGCCTGGTTATAGTAAAGTACCCAACAGACGACAGACCGATGATATTCATTAGGCAGACAGAATCTTAATGCTACTATATTTCCTAAGTGACAATACTCCCCTGTGAGAGAGAGAGAGTTCAAAATGCAATAGCTACCTTTACTGAGAGAACCGAGAAGGGAGATGGCTTGCCCGACTGAGACAGAGTCAAAGTGGAACTCGTATTAGAACCCAATTCCCCTGGCTCCCAGTTTGGAGCACTTTCTATCACAATACTGTCGCCAAAACGTGGTGTTCTCTACAATGGATGACATAGAGTTTAGGTGGCGCGTGGATAAACATTTTTGTGCTTAATAGGCGCCTTTTCATTGTTATTCATCGGGGAAATACACACTAAAATGCCAGAGCTACCATATATTGATAACATTGCTTAGGCTCATGGTAATTTTAAAATGCAAGTCAAAGTCTAAACCATTGCGGAAACACATATTAAGTAACTGCAATGGTGCTTGAACGTGAAATGATGTGAAATATTATGTAAACCATTCTTTGTTGGGGGAACATGAAGTATTTTGTCCGGGGGCCCGCTGTACAGCAAGCTGCTGGCAGCTAGCGACATCATTATGACCTCCGAGGTGTGAGGTAATAGAGGGTGGTGACTAGGCAACCACCACCCCCTAACTCTCCTCAGCCTGCCTCCCCAGCCCCCCACCCCCACATCGCCTGCATCACTCCTCTGGCCAAGCCCTCCATTGTCCCTGGGCGATGTATGCCCTCACTGGTGCCCCCCAGACCTTACTGAGCTTGATTTCTTGGAAAAGTCACTATCCTTTAGCTTATCCCGGGCCCGAAAGTCTATACCCAAAGGCTAATGTTGTCCACTCCTGGGCAGGAGTCATTTCGTATCTCACCACTTTCCAGTCCTGGCCTTGTTGTCCAGTTGGGCTGTAGAGATCCACCTTGCACATGCCCCTGCGGCTGTGCAGCCAGTCAATTTCCTCAGACATCTGGAAAGAGAAATACAGTCAATCTGAAAGTCTAACGTGATTTCAAGAAATGGAATCGGTCGATTAAGAATCCCTGGGTGGCTTCTGGAAACTCATCTCTGCGTTTAGTACGAACTAAGCTTAGGCTAGGAACTGGGGGAGGGGGGAAGCCATGGGGGAAGGACACACTGAAATGCTTGGACCTGAAGATCAAGATCGCTATCTGTCAGCCCAACCCACAGTCTTCCTTAACTTCGATTCCCCACCCCAACTCGTTGAAACCATGCAGTGTCATGCTCACTTGGGAAAATGCCCGTGAGGGGGAATGACAGGCTGGGAAACATGTTTGAAAGGGGGTCTAGGGACTGTGGGCTACTCAAGCCCACCTCATCCCCTTTAACTGAGTTTTAGCTAAACCGAGGCTAACCCATGTCTTTCTCATTACACTCAAGTGAAATGAAGTTAAGCGCTATAATACTTACCACATAGGGCCACTGGGAAAAAGATCAATACTAGTAAAGTGAATATAGATTTCAACATACAGAACAAGTTTCTGAATACTGAACCCACTCAGTCTAATAGCTATAGCTAAGAGACAAATGTCTGTGGCAAGAGCAGACCCTGATCCCGTAGGACAAAGTTTGGCTTTACTCTGGAAAGGGAAGAGTCTCTGCCAACTTCCTTCAAACCCTTTGCCACCTCCCACCCCTTCTCTCCTCCTCTTTCCTTCAGCCCTTCCTCCCCCCTCTCCTCTACTCTCTCCCCCCCTTTTCCTCCTTTTCTTCTCTTCCCTTCTCCCTTTCCTCCTTTCCTCCCTCTCTCCTCCTTCCTCCCCACTCTTTCTCCTTCCCCATCCTCCCTCCCTCCCTCTCTCCTTCCCTCTGCCTGTCTCAACATCTTAATAACTATTTTCTGATGGCTAGCCTGTCACCGGATAAGACTACATTTCAATAGTCTGCCATTTCCCCCCAGCGCCTCCATTTCATTCCCCTAAGGTCTCAGGCTCTCCCTTCAAAATGGGAGGGGAGGCATAGAGATGCCTCATGTGATCTGGATATAGCTAAGTCCAAATCCTTAACAAAACCATAAAAGAAAGACAAGTTTTGAGTTCATTACCTCGATAATGAAGTTCTTTTAGACTGAAGCTGAAAATGTGCCACCTAGAAGGTAGGTGTGTCCCTTGAGATGGAAGTGGGCAGTGCCGAGTTCTTGGGCACGTGCAGCTGGCTGCCAGCCCTGTCAGCTGTTGGATGAGACTGAGGGAGCCAGGCTCTGCCTGGCTGCTTTTGACCCCTGGCCGTATGTCATCAGGCTTTGTTGAGTCATACTGCCTGAAACCGTAGCAACCCAGCAGAGGCGGGGCAGGCTGGCAAACTCAGTAGCCCTTCAGATCAAAAGCATATCAGGCTTTCCACTGTACATCACATTTTCTAATATTCTGTGGGAGTCTGCATTATGTGGCGAGAGATCTTTAGGTTTATGTGGAGAGAGAGGAATATTAGAAACCTTTCTAGGTATCCTGAACAGAAATATGAAAGTAGAAAATCTGAGGCGATCTTAGCCATGTTTGTAGTTTCACCTCAGCGTTAAGACATCTCAGCAGCTGGTGAAACCAAAGTCAGACCATGCCCTACATTTGTGGAATCAGAGTAGGCTATTCTGTAGGAACTTGGAATGGCTTTTTCTTTTAAATTGGGATGCCATGATGACCCTTCCAGTTTGACTCGAGATGTTGCTGCTTTCCCCAACCCTCGGTGCTCTCCTAAAGACTTGACCGCCACTTAGTACCAGAACGTGTACTTCATGACATCCCTGTTTCTCTAAAGAACAGTAGCCGCACACTCAGGGCTTTCGCCTTAGGATTCTAGTGTCTAGTTGGTCCAGCAGGCTGGCTCTTTTATTATTTTTATTATTATTATTATCATTTTAGTTTTTTTCTTTTATTTTATTGTAATTTTTTGCTTTTACAGAGCTTTGCTCTTTACCGATGTGTATGTTCCCGGATTAGTCATATGTCTATCCCTGGCCCCCTCACTCCTCCACCGCCCTCCCAGTCCTCCCCTCCCATCCCTCCAGGCCATCTCACAGCGCCTCTTCAGGATCCCCTAGTCCCACAGCGCAATGAGCATGGCTATCTTTTTCACATGTGATACTATGGGCTTCCATGATACTCCCTCTATGCCTCCCACCCACTATTCATTCCCCGCAGTGTCCATATGTCTGTTCTCCATGTCTGTGTTTGTTTTAATATGGAAAGATATATAATGTCACAGGTAATACATACTCACATACCTCTACAGCCTACAGGGAAACAAACTCCCATGAGTATAAGCCAGTAGAACAAGTTAATCAGAGAAAGAAAAAAAATATTAATTCATCAAATATCATACAAAATAAGGTTCAAGGTTTTAAAGCTTTAAAACGGGAGAAGGAATAAAGAGAAAAGCAAAAATAAACACGGGAAACCAATCAATACGTAAGGTATTCAGATACTGAAATCAGACATACAAGAATAATACACAGGCAACTGAACAGCACGTGGTTGTCTTGTTTTTTTTTTTTTAATTTTTATTGGATTTTTTACTTTTACGGATTTTTGTTGTTTCCGCATACGTATGATCCCAGATTAGTCAGATGTATATCCCCCGCGTCCCACCCCTCCAGGCCGTCGCCCCCCCAGGGAAATTTTCTCACAGCGCAATGACCATAGGTACCTTTTTCACATAAGATAGTACAGGTTTTCATGCTACTTCCTTTATGCCTCCCACCCACTGTGCATTCCCCACAATGTCCATATGTCTGATCTCCATGTCTCTTGCTCCATCGCTTCACTGCGTGTGTTCTCATTACCCTCCTACTAGATTCCACATATATGTGTCAGTATTTGGTGCCAGTGGTTTTCTTTAATAGCCGTCCAGACCTAAGTAAACATTTATTAAACAAAAAGTGTAGCTTAATGAATTACATACCGTGCTACACAGTAAAAGCATGAAGTTAAAAATGGGAAAATGTGGTTAAAGTGAGTAACTTGGAGCTCCAAAAGTACTGGAGAGCAAACAGAGACAGAAGCAACGTTTGAAAGGCAGCATCCGAATTGCTTCAGGAATGATAAAAGATACCAATCCAAATGTCCCAAAGTAAAATACTTCCGAATTAGTGGGAAGACTGTGGTAGAAAAGAAATAGGATTTGGCGGGGGCAAATCTGGATGTGAATCCCAAGACTCCTGCTTATTGATTGTATGACCTTTGAAACGGTCGTTAAACCTGACCTTCTAATTCCACCAGTGTATAAAGCAGCTAGTAACAAACCATCTCACAAGGTTTTTTAAAAAAATGAAAGTACCTAGTAGTGTCTGGCACTCAGAAAATGCTCTGTAAAGGTCATTTCTTGCCTTCCCAGTACCTCGGTGTTCAATAATATCGCCACTATGGTAATTAGCCTTTCTTCTTCCTGGCTGGGCGGCGCTGGGATGTAGAAACTCCATTGATTCTTTCAGAGCTTTTCATGTTCCAACACCACGGAGATCTCAGTGCAGGGGTTCTGCTGGACTTCTGGCATGTCTCCGAGTGAGTGGGGAGGAAAACAACCGGAATTGTTTTACAGCTGATGGCAGAGTCTCACAGCTCACAAGTGTATTCTATCCTATACCTTTGCAAAGCTCACTCATTAACCGTTGTACTGGGGGGTTTGATTTTCATGGATGTACAAACATGTCATTGGCTAAAGTAGCATTTTTATTTCTACTGCTCCCATATCTCTGCTTTTTTACTTCGTTTTCTTCGTTCATTATTAGAACTATTTTAAACTAGAATTTCAACCAGGGCACTCTTGTGGGTTTCCTGTTTTTAACCAGATTTAATCGAACTGGCACTTTTGTTGGTAAAGTTATGTTAATTGATCTTATTTAGTCGCTAAGAGGTGTCTGACTCTTTTGTGGCCCCATGGACTGTAGCCTGCCTGGATCCCACGTCTGTGGAACGTTCCCCGGGAAGGATCCTGGGTGGGTTCCCATTTCCTTCTCCAGGGAATCTTCCTGACCCGGGGATCAAACCCGCATCTTCTATGTCTCTTGCTCTGGCAGGAGGATTCTTCACCACTGAGCCACCAGGGGAAACTTTTGGGAAAAATACACTCAAGCAAGACAGAGAACGCTGCAGTATCCCTCTCCTCACCGTTGAATGTCTCTTAAGGTTTAAATCAAGCTCCATCTTTCTGGTGTGTTGTTGTTGTTGTTGTTGCTGTTCTTGCTCCAAATTGTATTGCTCCTTTCCTAAGCTTGTTTGACTTGCTCTTTGTTCCCTCCCTAGGTTCTTTAGGCAGGAATTCATCGTTGCTGTTTTGTACTGATGCAACCTATCAGGGCTATACGTTCTCTGAGCACTGCCTTGGCCATCTCCCATAGAGAGGTCTTTCCATAAAATGTCTTGCCAGGTTTTCCTTTTACCTCGTGCTCCATTATGTTTAGTCCCGGCATTATCACTAATCCTCTGGTATTATAATTTTTGACAGTTTGATACTTGGCATCGAGTTTGATTGTTTCTTAAAATCGTATGACAGAACCATTTTTAAAAAGGTTTGTTGATTTACTTTTGCTTTCGGCTGTTCTGGGTTTTCACTGCTGCTGCAGGCTCTTCTCTAGTTGCGGGGAGTGAGGGCTACTGTCTAGTTGAGCTGAGCAGGCTTCTTGTTGTGGTGACTTCTCTTGTTGTGGAACTTGGGCTCCAGGGCACGTGGGCTTCAGCAGTTGCAGCACGTGGGCTCAGCATTTGCGGCNCCGAGGCTCTAGAGCACAGGCTCCATAGTTGTGGCTCACGGGCTTAGTTGCTCCGCAGCCTGTGGGATCTTCCTGGATCAGGGACTGAACCCGTGTCTCCTGCATTGGCAGGTGACCTCTTCACCACTGAGCTACCAGGGAGGCCCAACTTTGATATATATGTTTCAAGCTTTTATATTGCCTTTTTGCTTTTACAGAGTTTTGTCGTGTACAGATATGTATGTTCCCAGGCTGGTCATATGCATATCCCTCCCCTCCCCCCCCCCCCGACTAATTTTTGAAGGATCCAAAACACTATGGATTTAGGGAATTTGGGATTAGCAGAGGCAAACTATTGCATATACGGGGCAGATAAACAATGAAGACTTACTGGACAGCACAGGGAACTATGTTCAGTGTTCTGTGATAAACCATAATGGAAAAGAATATGAAAAAGAATGTATCTATCTACATGGACAGATAGATAGATCGATAGATAGATAGGTATGTATATGTAGATTTTCGTCCCTTTGCTTTACAGCAGAAATTAACACAACATTGTAAATCAACTCTACTTCAATGATAAAACTTTTTTTCAACACTTTGGTTACTGAGATTTGGTTTTGGTGCTCATTTAAATTTTGTCTCTGAGGCAAATGCCTCTCTTTGCCTCGCCTCAGTCTAGGCCTGGCCCTTGTGGTAACCTCTTCACACAACTCTCTCTGTGAGTTGGGGGCCAGATGTCCAGAAAGACTGAAATTGTCAGAGAGAGCAAACCAGTGACACCGCCTGCCTGGTGATAACCATGTGTTCCTTCTTCTGTTCTTGTCATGCTTTCCTACTATTTGCTGGGATTTCAGCTCAGCAGTAGCCCTTGTCTGTTTCTGGCTGCTGACACTGGGCACAGCTACATCGCCAATAGGATGCCTGGGCTCATTTCTCCATTTAGAGAGGTGAAAGGCCAGGGTCTCACCCTCCAGGAATAGACCCCAAGGACTGTTGCGCTCCTGCAGACCCTTGTCAGGGCCCTTTCTGGCCCAAAGCACTCCTTTCTCTGCTGGAGTCTGTCAGTTAGCTCTGGCAAACATCAAGTGTCCTCACCCCGATCTTACCCCACGCACACAAGGTTCCCTGGGGAACTACGGAAGAGAAACTCTTAGAATCTTCAAATGCCACAGTCGGAAGGGCCCTCAGAGATCATTTTGCCGCAGCGCGCCTCTTTTAACAGAATGCTTATCTTCCTTGGCTCCATTTCGACGTTTCAAAGAATCCCCACGGCTGCCTCATAATAAAAATCAGGAATAAGTCAGGAGCCGAGTTAATCAAGAAAGTAAATGACGATGGGACCCAGCTGTGCTCAGGGAGGACTGAAACTTCAGAAATGTAGCCGTCATCTTAGGATTTGTTTCTTAGGGGTTTTCTTCAAGGACAGGGAGAAGGATCTGTGGTGGCTCAACTCCGACGCTCTCCATGGAGTAGGGGTACAACTTGATTAACTTTATCAGGGCTGGGGAGTTACAAAAGTCCTGCTCTGAAGAAGCCTGCCTTTCCCTCTGACTGGTCCAGGCACTGTGAAGAAGCTGTCAGCGCTGGTCTCTGTGCTTCTCACCTCCCTCGAAGTGTGCCCTTTTCAGGTCCCACACACAGAGAACCTTGTTTTCAGTTGGGGAATGTATCAAGAGCACTTGCAACCGTGTTAGCATGGGCTTTGGAAGGTACAGCTCCTATCCCATATCTAATTTGTAATAAGATCCTCCTTGCAAAGGTTTATAGAAAGAACTCTTGAAAGGGGGCCAGTGGCTCCAGGAGTGGCAACCAGGGGATTATGCATACTGAAAAAGACTGAGGGCTTCCCAGGTGGCTCCGTGGTGATGAATCCGCCTGCCAATGCAAGAGACCTAGGAGGTGTGGGCTCGATCCCTGGGTCAGGAAGATTCCCTGGAGAAGGAAACCTGGGAGCCCACTCCCGTGAGCAGCAGAGCCTGGTGGGCTACAGTCCATGCAGGCGCTGAAGTGTCGGACACGACATAGCGACTAAACAGCCCCAGCAAGGAGACATAATTTAAAGGACTATCTCCAGCCTGAATGGAGAGGCCCTTTTCAGGTACCACCACAGTGAAACTGAAGGAAATTGACTCGAATAAATTTCTACTCACAAAGGGCCCTTGGATTGGACTGGATTATCGCGAGGAGAGCTGACCTCAAAATCACCTTAAGGCCAGAACCCGGACGCCGCGAGGAGCCGCGGACGCCGCGAGGAGCCGCAGACGCCGCGGACGCCGTGAGGAGCCGCGGATCGCGGAGCCGCCGGAACCCGGACGCCGCGAGGAGCCGCGGACGCCGCGAGGAGCTGCGGACGCCGCGAGGAGCCGCGAGGCGGGGATGCACCTCTTGTTCCTCAGATGCTAGTGTGTGAACTAGTATCACGGAACACCACAGCAAACCAGACATAGAGCCCACACCCCCTGACCAATCATCAAACCAAGGATCCTCGAAGCGGAAGCCCGGATTCCAAGACGCCACACTGATTATCAAAGAACATACAACACTACAGATTATTCACCTGTAAACAAGGTCTATCACCACCCAAGACACAAACCACTGAACCCTTCTACAAGGACAGAAACCCAAAGGAAGGGAGAATTCAACCAAGAAGCCTGGTGGGAATAAGAACTCCATACACACAGACACACACAAAGAAACAAAAATTAACCTAATGATGAAACGTCAGAGAAACACTGTACAAATGAAGGACCAAGCTAGAGAACCACCACTTCAAATGACAGAGAAGGAGATAGACAAGCTATCTGAAAGAGAATTCAGAAAAACTATACTAATGAGGATGCAAAACACCGAAAACAGAATATTAGAGGAAATTAGTGCATTGAGAAAAGACATGCAGGAAATGAAAAATAAGCAAATAGAGACCACCAACTCAATTGCTGAACTCAAAATACTATAGAAGGTCTCAACAGTAGAGTATCAGAGGCTGAAGAACGGATAAGTGAGCTGGAAGACAGAATGGTGGAAATAAGTGCTGAAGAACAGAACAAAGCCCAAAGAATTAAAAGAACTGAGGATAGCCTCAGAGACCTATGGGACAATATTAAACGCACCAACATTAGAATTATAGGAGTTCCAGAAGAAGAAGAAAAAAAGAAAGGCTACAGAAAAATTCTTGAAGAGGTTATAGTTGAAAACTTCCCCAGCATGGGAAAGGAGATAGTCAACCAAGTCCAGGAAGCACAAAGAGTTCCATACAGAAGAAACCCCAGAAGAAACACACCAAGGCACATACTAATCAAACTAACGCAGACTAAATATAAAGACAGATTACTAAAAGCAGCTAGGAGCAAACAACAAATAACATATAAAGGAAACCCCATACGTTTAACTGCGGATCTCTCAACAGAAACCCTACAGGCCAGAAGAGAATGGCAAGATACATTTAAACGGCTAAAAGAGAATAACCTGCAACCACGAATTCTCTACCCAGCAAGAATCTCATTCAAAATCGATGGTGAAGTCAAAAGCTTCACAGACAAGCAAAAACTAAAAGAATTCTGTACCACAAAACCAGCCCTACAACAAGTGTTAAAGGGCCTGATATAGCCAATAAATACAAGAGTAGGAGAAGCCTTACAAATCAAACCCCAAATTTCTAAGAAGATGACAATAGGAACATTCGTATCAATAATTACTTTGAACGTAAATGGACTAAATGCTCCAACCAAACGACACAGGCTGGCTGAATGGATCCAGAAGCAAGACCCATATATATGCTGTTTACAAGAGACCCACTTCAGACCTAGAGACACTCATAGACTGAAAGTGAAAGGCTGGAAAAAGATATTTCATGCAAATGGAAATCAAAAGAAAGCTGGAGTAGCAATCCTTATATCAGACAAAATAGACTTTAAAGTAAAGAAGATTCTAAGAGACAAGGCAGGTCACTACATCATGATTAAGGGATCTATCCAAGAGGAAGACATAACAGTCATGAATATCTACGCACCCAACACAGGGGCATCTCAATACGTAAGACAGGTACTTTCAGACATAAAAGAAGAAATCAACAATAACACAATAATAGTAGGAGACTTTAACACTCCTCTCACACCAATAGACAGATCAACAAAACAGAAAATTAATAAAGAAACACAAGCCTTACATGCCACACTGGAAAAGATGGACCTCATCGATATCTTTAGGACATTCCATCCAAAAGCAGAAGAATACACTTTCTTCTCGACTATGAAAAATTCTTGAAGAGGTTATAGTTGAAAACTTCCCCAGCATGGGAAAGGAGATAGTCAACCAAGTCCAGGAAGCACAAAGAGTTCCATACAGAAGAAACCCCAGAAGAAACACACCAAGGCACATACTAATCAAACTAACGCAGACTAAATATAAAGACAGATTACTAAAAGCAGCTAGGAGCAAACAACAAATAACATATAAAGGAAACCCCATACGTTTAACTGCGGATCTCTCAACAGAAACCCTACAGGCCAGAAGAGAATGGCAAGATACATTTAAACGGCTAAAAGAGAATAACCTGCAACCACGAATTCTCTACCCAGCAAGAATCTCATTCAAAATCGATGGTGAAGTCAAAAGCTTCACAGACAAGCAAAAACTAAAAGAATTCTGTACCACAAAACCAGCCCTACAACAAGTGTTAAAGGGCCTGATATAGCCAATAAATACAAGAGTAGGAGAAGCCTTACAAATCAAACCCCAAATTTCTAAGAAGATGACAATAGGAACATTCGTATCAATAATTACTTTGAACGTAAATGGACTAAATGCTCCAACCAAACGACACAGGCTGGCTGAATGGATCCAGAAGCAAGACCCATATATATGCTGTTTACAAGAGACCCACTTCAGACCTAGAGACACTCATAGACTGAAAGTGAAAGGCTGGAAAAAGATATTTCATGCAAATGGAAATCAAAAGAAAGCTGGAGTAGCAATCCTTATATCAGACAAAATAGACTTTAAAGTAAAGAAGATTCTAAGAGACAAGGCAGGTCACTACATCATGATTAAGGGATCTATCCAAGAGGAAGACATAACAGTCATGAATATCTACGCACCCAACACAGGGGCACCTCAATACGTAAGACAGGTACTTTCAGACATAAAAGAAGAAATCAACAATAACACAATAATAGTAGGAGACTTTAACACTCCTCTCACACCAATAGACAGATCAACAAAACAGAAAATTAATAAAGAAACACAAGCCTTAAATGCCACACTGGAAAAGATGGACCTCATCGATATCTTTAGGACATTCCATCCAAAAGCAGAAGAATACACTTTCTTCTCAAGTGCTCACGGAACATTCTCCAGGATAGATCACATCTTGGGCCACAAATCTAACCTCAGTCAGTTCAAGAAAACTGAAATTATATCAACCATCTTCTCGGACCACAATGCAATGAGACTGGAGATCAACTACCAGAAAAAAAACCCTAAAAACAGAAACACATGGAGATTAAACAATACATACCTAAAAAACCAACTGATCATTGAGGAAATCAAAGGAGAAATTAAACAATTCCTAGAAGAAAATGACAATGAACACACGACCGTGCAAAACCTATGGGATACTGCAAAAGCAGTTCTAAGAGGGGAATTTATAGCAATACAATCCCACCTCAAGAAACTAGGAAAATATGAAGCAGATGACCTAACCCTCCGCTTAAAACAGTTGGAGAAAGAACAAAAACATCCCAAAGCCAGCAGAAGAAGAGAAATCATAAAGATCAGAGCAGAAATAAATGAGAAAGAAACAATAGTAAAGATAAATAAAACAAAAAGCTGGTTCTTTGAAAAGGTAAACAAAATTGACAAGCCACTGGCCAGACTCATTAAGAAAAAGAGAGAGAAGAACCAGATCAACAAAATCAAAAACGAAAAAGGAGAGATTACAACAGATAATGCAGAAATCCAAAGGATTCTAAGAGACTATTATGAGCAACTCTATGGCAACAAACTGGACAACCTGGAAGAAATGGACAGTTTCTTGGACAGGATTAATCTCCCAAGACTGAGCCAGGAAGAAACAGAAACTTTGAACAACCCAATCACAACCTCAGAAATCGAATTTGTGATTAAAAATCTACCCCAAAATAAAAGCCCAGGACCAGATGGCTTCACAGCCGAATTCTACCAAACATTTAAAGAAGAGCTAATGCCTGTCCTTCTAAAACTCTTCCAAAAAATTGCACAGGAAGGAAAACTCCCAAACACATTCTACGAGGCCACCATCACCCTGATACCCAAACCAGGCAAAGACAACACAAAAAAGGAAAACTATAGGCCAATTTCACTGATGAACTTAGATGCCAAGATCCTCAACAAAATCCTAGCAAACAGAATTCAACGACATGTCAAAAAACTCATACATTATGATCAAGTTGGGTTCATCCCAGGCATGCAAGACTTCTTCAACATCCGCAAATCAATCAACGTGATACACCATATCAACAAGTTGAAAGACAAAAATCACATGATCATTTCAATAGATGCAGAAAAAGCCTTTGACAAAGTACAACATCCATTTATGATCAAAACTCTTCAGAAAATGGGCATAGAAGGAACCTATCTCAACATAATAAAAGCCATCTATGAGAAGCCTACAGCGAACATTATTGTTAATGGTGAAAAACTGAAAGCATTCCCTTTAAGATCAGGAACAAGACAGGGGTGCCCACTTTCACCACTGCTATTCAACATAGTCCTGGAAGTCCTAGCAACAGCAATAAGAGAAGAGAAAGAAATCAAAGGAATCCAGATTGGAAAGGAAGAAGTCAAGCTCTCTCTTTTTGCAGACGACATGATATTATACATAGAAAATCCCAAAGACACGGTTACAAAGCTACTAGAGCTAATCAATGAATTCAGCAAAGTTGCAGGATACAAAGTCAACACACAGAAGTCACTGGCATTCCTATACACAAACAATGAAAAATCAGAAAATGAAATCAAAGAGGCAATCCCCTTCACCATTGCAACCAAAAGAATCAAATATCTAGGAATAAACCTACCCAAAGAAACGAAAGAATTGTACACAGAAAATTACAAGACACTCATGAGAGACATTAAAGAAGACTTAAACAGATGGAGAGATATTCCATGTTCCTGGATTGGAAGAATCAATATTGTGAAAATGACCATACTTCCAAATATCATCTACAGATTCAATGCAATACCTATTCAACTACCACTGACATTTTTCACAGAACTAGACCAAATAATAACACAGTTCATATGGAAACACAGAAGACCTCGAATAGCCAAAGCAATCCTGAGGAAGAAGACTGGAGCTGGAAGGATCAGCCTCCCTAACTTCAGACTCTACTACAAAGCAACAGTTATCAAGACAGTATGGTACTGGCACAAAAACAGAACTGTAGATCAATGGAACAAGATTGAGAACCCAGAGATCAACCCACGCACCTATGGGTACCTTATTTTTGATAAAGGAGGAGAAACTATAAAATGGGACAAAGACAGTCTCTTTAACAAGTGGTGCTGGGAGAATTGGACAGCTACATGCAAAAAAATGAAATTGGAACATTCCCTGACACCATACACTAAGATCAACTCAAAATGGATTAAAGACCTCAATGTAAGACCAGAAACCATCAAACTCTTAGAGGAGAACATAGGCAAAACCCTCAAGGACATAAATCAAAGCAAGATCTTCTCTGACCCACCAACTAAAATAGCAGAACTGAAAAGAAAAATGAACATATGGGACCTTATGAAACTTAAAAGCTTTTGTACAGCAAAAGAAATTACAAAAAAGTTCAACAGACACCCCACAGAGTGGGAGAAAATCATAGCAAATGAAACAACAGACAAAGAATTAATCTCCAAAATCTACAAGCAACTCAGACAACTCAGCACAGGGAAAATGAGCAGCCCAATCAAAAAATGGGAAAAAGATCTAAAGAGATGCCTCTCCAAAGAGGACATACAGATGGCCCCAAAATACATGAAACGATGCTCAACCTCGCTTATTATCAGAGAAATGCAAATTAAAACCACAATGAGATACCACCTCACACCTGTCAGAATGGCCATCATCAACAAATCGACAGACAACAAATGCTGGAGAGGGTGTGGAGAAAAGGGAACCCTCTTGCATTGCTGGTGGGAATGTAAATTAGTACAACCTCTATGGAAGACAATATGGAGATTCCTTAAAAAACTAAAAATAGAAGCACCCTATGACCCAGCAATCCCACTATTAGGCCTATATCCTGATGAAATCAAAAATGAAAGAGGCACCTGTACCCCAATGTTCATTGCAGCTCTCTATACAATAGCCAGAACATGGAAGCAACCTAGATGTCCATCGACAAATGAATGGATCCAGAAGCCCTGGTACATATATACAATGGAATACTACTCAGCTGTTAAAAGAAATGCAGAAGACTCAGTCCTAATGAGGTGGCTGGCTCTAGAACCTATCATAAAAAGTGAAGTAAGTCAAAAAGAGAAAGACAAGTATAGTATACTAACTCATATATATGGGATCTAGTAAGATGGTCATGATAACACACGCAGTGAACTCATGAAAAAACAGAGAATAGACATAAAGACATTGTGGAGACCGAACAGTGGGAGGGAGTAACATGGAAA
>JAIOJX010000018.1:6835014-6903719 GCA_022376925.1 Tragulus kanchil
ATTGATGCATTGAGAGAATTTCTTTTCTTAGATTTATTTATACTTCCTCTCAAAAAGTTATCATATAATGAAAGAATGACTATAAACTACTATTTACTTGGAAAATAAGTACAGTGTAATTGAAATAAAAACAATTCCCTGCACTATGGGCAAAAATTCTCTAAATTTGTCATTGTAACATGACGTTTATCCCATCTTTCTCATATTTAATTTTCTACCCAGCTCTACAAATCAAACATTGATTATTATAGAAATAACTCTTAAAATGTATTTAGAATAAATATATAAGGTTTTGTAAATGAATAATTTAATGACCAACTCCATTAGAGCATTTTAGAAAGTAGCTAGCATTAGTGAGGCTTTCTCTAAGTGATGGGAACTTAACAAAACAGAAAAGGCCTGCCCTCTTCTCTGTAGAAGTTTCTTCAAGATGGACGGCAGATCAATTAAGAGATCACTCAATTCAGTGCGCTATACATGCTGGTACAAGTATGCACTAGGAACAGTAGGAGCACAGAGTGCTAATCCAGCCTCTGAGTGGGAGATGAGAAAATTTTAAATGGTAGAGATCAAATGTGCTATTATAAACAGAGGTTAGATTTTTAGATACGCTGTTTACACAGCAGAAGTAGAACAACTAGTGTTGACTATGTGAAAAGTAAAAGTGTTCGTTGCTCAGTTATGTCCTACCCTTTGTGACCCCATGGACTGTAGCCCACCAGGGTCCTCTGTCCCTGGAATTTTCCAGCAAGAATACTGGATCAGGTAGCCATTCCCTTCTTCAGGGGATCTTCCTGACTCAGGGATCGAATCTGGGTCTCCCACAGTGCCAGTAGATCCTTTACTGTCTGGGTCACCAGGGAAGTCCCAGGATTAACTATATTCATATTCTTATATTGGATAGTATATATGTGGTGCATGTATTAAAGAATGAATATTCAGGAGTTTAATATGTTACTCCCTATTACTTGAAAGAAAGAGAACTAGCACACTAGCACCATGCCCCTCCAGACTCCCACATACATTATTCTCCCTTGTATTGAGTAATAACATCGTTAAATTACTGAAGATAAAGTTGAAATTAAGCTTCTGTATTTCAGGGATTCAGAGGGAAAAAGTATGTGTATAATTCTGTGGAACACACTGTGAAAACCACAAGAACTGGACTTAGTAATAACTGAACCATAGTTTTCAAAATGTCATGTTAATACAATAAAAACACCTGAGTTAACTCAAGATTAAAAAGTAACATTTTATCAGCACATCTTTGATTTATAGATAGAACATGTTCAATTTTATTGGCACAGTTGCCTATTAAGCTTTCTGCACCACTTTTAATTTTGAACTCCTCTTTTTTATATAATAACTGAATATAGTAATTTGTTTACAAACATTTTTATTGTAGTTGCTGTTGTTCTGCAGAGGATTAAAACTCTTTTATTGTCAATATCTCCATTAGTTTCAAAATCAGATTGCTGTGGGATGAGAAGAAAAGTTTTTTAATGGAGCATGTCTTCTTTGTCAATAATTATATAAAAAATAAGAACTTCAGGAGTATATTCATTGGCTAAGTGTAGTCATTTCTTGGGTAGGTCTTGAAGTTATTCTTATAAAAGTGACCATAGAAATTTCCATTCCATTTTAGTATTTTACATGAACATGAAAGCCTGATGCAAAGCCTGTTAAAAAAACCATAATACTCTGCATATTATAAGGATTAAAACAAATTTGGTTGAAGGTTTTCAAGCATTAATTTTAAATATTTTTTGTGAATGTTATCTATAAAACCATAATTTCCAAATCCTCCTGCGTTATTAACAGTGAATTGTTTAAAATTTCCATTATATTCTCCTTTCAGATGAGCTAACTGTCCATTCAATACTTTTTTAGGCTGAGCCCCTGGCCAATATCACATTATAATTCATTTAACTATCCCTGGTACATTTAGAGTCATACTTAGACTGCAGTTCAATGAAGCCTTCTGCTATATGTGATGACCAAGTTAAATCACAGTAATAAATGAACACTGGGATTGAATTAGCTGGTAATAGAACCAGTTATGAACACCAGCAAGGTCAAGTAGATAGTCAGAAATTTTTATTTTATGCTTTGTGTATTTCTACAAACACATCTTTGTCACATTGTACATTACTTGAAAACCAATTACTGAAGATAAAGTTGAAATTAAGCTTCTGTATTTCAGGGATTCAGAGGGAAAAAGTATGTGTATAATTCTGTGGAACACACTGTGAAAACCACAAGAACTGGACTTAGTAATAACTGAACCATAGTTTTCAAAATGTCATTTAATACAATAAAACACCTGAGTTAACTCAAGATTAAAAAGTAACATTTTATCAGCACATCTTTGATTTATAGATAGAACATGTTCAATTTTATTGGCACAGTTGCCTATTAAGCTTTCTGCACCACTTTTAATTTTGAACTCCTCTTTTTTATATAATAACTGAATATAGTAATTTGTTTACAAACATTTTTATTGTAGTTGCTGTTGTTCTGCAGAGGATTAAAACTCTTTTATTGTCAATATCTCCATTAGTTTCAAAATCAGATTGCTGTGTGATGAGAAGAAAAGATATTTTTTAATGGAGCATGTCTTCTTTGTCAATAATTATATAAAAAATAAGAACTTCAGGAGTATATTCATTGGCTAAGTGTAGTCATTTCTTGGGTAGGTCTTGAAGTTATTCTTATAAAAGTGACCATAGAAATTTCCATTCCATTTTAGTATTTTACATGAACATGAAAGCCTGATGCGAAGCCTGTTAAAAAGCCGTAATGCTCTGCATATTATAAGGATTAAAACAAATTTGGTTGAAGGTTTTCAGGCATTAATTTTAAATATTTTTTGTGAATGTTATCTATAAAACCATAATTTCCAAATCCTCCCGTGTTATTAACAGTGAATTGTTTAAAATTTCCATTATATTCTCCTTTCAGATGAGCTAACTGTCCATTCAGTACATTTTTAGGCTGAGCCCCTGGCCAATATCACATTATAATTCATTTAACTATCCCTGGTACATTTAGAGTCATACTTTGACTGCAGTTCAATGAAGCCTTCTGCTATATGTGATGACCAAGTTAAATTACAGTAATAAATGAACAATGGGATTGAATTAGCTGGTAATAGAACCAGTTATGAACACCAGCAAGGTCAAGTAGATAGTCAGAAATATTATTTGATTTTATGCTTTCGTGTATTTCTACAAACACATCTTTGTCACATTGTACCATCTGTTGTTAGAGAAATGTTATTTCAAGATCAATACGGCCAAACCTAAGGACAATCTTTTATCCAACCATCCATCCAAAGTTTGTTGAGCACTTACTGTGTTTCAGTTTGTTAAGAATAGTGGACACAAAAATATTAACAGATAGTCATGATTCAATCCAATAGTACTACTACAACGACAGGATGAACCACTTTCTATGAAAAATACAAGGGAAGGCTTCCCCTGGTGGTCCAGTGGGTAAAGACACCGCCTTGCAGTGCAAGGGCCGCCGGTTTGATCCCTGGCCTGGGAAGATCCCACGTGCTGCGGAGCGGCTGGACCCATGTGTCCAATTACTGAGCCAGAGCTCTGGCGTGTGTGCGCCCAGAGCCAGTGCTCTGCTACGACAGTGGCCACCGCGATGGGAGGCCCACACGGGCCAAAGAACAAAGACGGATGAAAATAGAGAAATGAAAGACCAATATAAGTGGCCCGCCCATGCCCCTCCCTCCCACCCCACCCTCCAAAAGATAAATAAATAAAATTTAAAAAAAAAAAAAGAAAATACAAGGGAAAAAATAAAATTGTATTGGGTGAGGGGCCAGCAGAAGGGACACATACATGTTAGCAGAGAGAAATTAGGCCATTAGGGAAAGGCCTGTTAACTGCATTAACAGCCTGAAATCAGGCAATAGAAAATAGGTGTTTGTAGTGAAAGTGGCACTTAGATAGGGTTCCACTGCTAAAGAATGCTAGTAGGACCCAAAATGACAATGCTTACAAACGTATGCAGAAGTATGATACAATATATAAACTACATTAATGTTAATAAGTGAATCACAACAAAAGATTGTCTCACAGCATTCACTCTGAAATGACTGGACACAAATTTCAACTGCGATCCCTTTGAAGACTCATTTTTGCTATGTAATCAGCCCTGGCCAATATCACATTATAATTCATTTAACTATCCCTGGTACACTTAGAGTCATACTTTGACTGCAGTTCAATGAAGCCTTCTGCTATATGTGATGACCAAGTTAAATTACAGTAATAAATGAATAATGGGATTGAATTAGCTGGTAATAGAACCAGTTATGAACACCAGCAAGGTCAAGTAGATAGTCAGAAATATTATTTGATTTTATGCTTTCGTGTATTTCTACAAACACATCTTTGTCACATTGTACTATCTGTTGTTAGAGAAATGTTATTTCAAGATCAATACGGCCAGACCTAAGGACAATCTTTTATCCATCCATCCATCCAAAGTTTGTTGAGCACTTACTGTGTTTCAGTTTGTTAAGAATAGTGGTCACAAAAATATTAACAGATAGTCATGATTCAATCCAGTAGTACTACTACAACGACAGGATGAACCACTTTCTATGAAAATACAAGGGAAGGTTTCCCCTGGTGGTCCAGTGGGTAAAGACACCGTCTTGCAGTGCAAGGGCCGCCGGTTTGATCCCTGGCCTGGGAAGATCCCACGTGCTGCGAAGCGGCTGGACCCATGTGTCCAATTACCGAGCCAGAGCTCTGGCGCGTGTGCGCCCAGAGCCAGTGCTCTGCTACGACAGTGGCCACCGCGATGGGAGGCCCACACGAGCCAAAGAACAAAGACGGATGAAAATAGAGAAATGAAAGACCAATATAAGTGGCCCGCCCATGCCCCTCCCTCCCACCCCACCCTCCAAAAGATAAATAAATAAAATTTAAAAAAAAAAAAAAAGAAAATACAAGGGAAAAATAAAATTGTATTGGGTGAAGGGCCAGCAGAAGGGACACATACATGTTAGCAGAGAGAAATTAGGCCATTAGGGAAAGGCCTGTTAACTGCATTAACAGCCTGAAATCAGGCAATAGAAAATAGGTGTTTGTAGTGAAAGTGGCACTTAGATAGGGTTCCACTGCTAAAGAATGCTAGTAGGACCCAAAATGACAATGCTTACAAACATATGCAGAAGTATGATACAATATATAAACTACATTAATGTTAATAAGTGAATCACAACAAAAGATTGTCTCACAGCATTCACTCTGAAATGACTGGACACAAATTTCAACTGCGATCCCTTTGAAGACCCATTTTTGCTATGTAATCAACTCAGTGTCACAGACCCTGGGGTCCTCACTGAGACCAAGGGCAAGTCATCAATCTCAGTGCTAACAATAAACAATGCTGAAAATCAGAGACAAAGCTCCCTGAAAATCCTTGGACCCACAGTGACACACACACACACACACACACACACACACACACACACACACACACAATACAGGTCTTGACCAGGGATCAGTGCCAGGCAGGTATTTCTTATTTCTGTAATAAAACCCAAGCCAATATTAAGCCTACTGGTATTAACCTTCACAGCATAGTATTCAACGGAGAATTCTGGGTACAGGATGAGAAAACAATCACAGCAGATACTCTCTGACTATGCACTGCATTTTCAATTTAAATTGAAATGAGGAGGTGAGAATTTCCCAGGGACTTTGCTTTTATATTTCAATATGATTCTAAAAGTGACAAAAAGAGAAATCTATTTTGAATGTTTTTGATGCAAATCGGATTTTAAACCTATATGATGATGGACACATAACCAGAAATGTCAGCTTAAAATTTAATTATTTCAATATTTTAGAATTTATAATTTGGTTATCTACAATTAAAAGGAATGCATAATATTTTTGAATAGTAAAATACAAAAGAATATCTTACCCATTAAATGTCATTAATTTCTTCTATATTCTCATTGTTCTTAGAATAAATCTAAATATCTTTCATATAACATCCAGGATCCAATGTGCCATCACTCTGACTCACCTATATCAGTCTCATTGTATCCACTGACCCCTTTTATAACTTATTGGTGCCTATAGCTCTAATTGATGCCTCAAGCACAATTTTCACAAGAAAGCAGTGAGACTGGAGACCTTTATTTGGATCCAGATCTTAGGAGAAAAACATTTAATATTTCACAACTGAGCATGATGTTAACTATGGGTTTTTCTTAGATGCATGTATCTGGTTGAGGAAATTTACTTTTATTCTTAGCTTGATTGTTTTTATCATGAAACTGTTGGATTCTGTCAACTGCTCTCTCTACATCTATTGAGATGATTTTCTGATTTTTCCTTCTTTCTATTAATATGATGTTTACATTGATATATTTTATGTTGAGTTAAACTTGCATATTCCTATGATAAATTTATAATGATGATGGTGTATAATCCCATTTTATATATTACTGGACCCAACTTGGTAATATGTTGTTGAAGATTTCTGCATCTATATTCATAAGGGATATTGATCTGTAACTTTCTTTTCATGTGATGTCTTTGTCAGGTTTTAGTATCAGAGTTAACACTGACATCAGAGAAAGAGCTGAGATGTGTACTCTCCTAATTTTCGGAAAGCTTGAAAAAGACTGGTGTTAATTCTTCAAATGTTTGACAGAATTTGCCAGTGAACTCGGGCCTAGAAGGTTTTCCTTTTTTTTATTATTACTAATTCTATTTCCATGTGTCTTTCTCAATTTTCTGTTTTTGGTCAACCTCAAGATTTTTAGGAATAGTATCAACGAAATTGGAAAAACTTTCAATGCACTGCATTTTCAATTTAAATTGAAATGAGGAGGTGAGAATTTCCCAGGGACTTTGCTTTTATATTTCAATATGATTCTAAAAGTGACAAAAAGAGAAATCTATTTTGAATGTTTTTGATGCAAATCGGATTTTAAACCTATATGATGATGGACACATAACCAGAAATGTCAGCTTAAAATTTAATTATTTCAATATTGTAGAATTTACAATTTGGTTATCTACAATTAAAAGGAATGCATAATATTTTTGAATAGTAAAATACAAAAGAATATCTTACCCATTAAATGTCATTAATTTCTTCTATATTCTCATTGTTCTTAGAATAAATCTAAGTATCTTTCATATAACATCCAGGATCCAATGTGCCATCACTCTGACTCACCTATATCAGTCTCATTGTATCCACTGACCCCTTTTATAACTTATTGGTGCCTATAGCTCTAATTGATGCCTCAAGCACAATTTTCACAAGAAAGCTGTGAGACTGGAGACCTTTATTTGGATCCAGATCTTAGGAGAAAAACATTTAATATTTCACAACTGAGCATGATGTTAACTATGGGTTTTTCTTAGATGCATGTATCTGGTTGAGGAAATTTACTTTTATTCTTAGCTTGATTGTTTTTATCATGAAACTGTTGGATTCTGTCAACTGCTCTCTCTACATCTATTGAGATGATTTTCTGATTTTTCCTTCTTTCTATTAATATGATGTTTACATTGATATATTTTATGTTGAGTTAAACTTGCATATTCCTATGATAAATTTATAATGATGATGGTGTATAATCCCATTTTATATATTACTGGACCCAACTTGATAATACATTGTTGAAGATTTCTGCATCTATATTCATAAGGGATATTGATCTGTAACTTTCTTTTCATGTGATGTCTTTGTCAGGTTTTAGTATCAGGGTTAACACTGACATCAGAGAAAGAGCTGAGATGTGTACTCTCCTAATTTTCAGAAAGCTTGAAAAAGACTGGTGTTAATTCTTCAAATGTTTGACAGAATTTGCCAGTGAAGTCGTTGGGCCTAGAAGGTTTTCCTTTTTTTTTTCTTTATTACTAATTCTATTTCCTTACTTTTCATGTGTCTGTTCTCAGATTTTCTGTTTCTTCTTATGGTCAACCTCAAGATTTTTTAGGAATATGTCCACCACATCTTAGTTATCCAATTACTCAGAATTCAACCGACCATAATATTCCCTTATATCCATTTTTATTTCCATGAGGTCTCTAATGATGTTTCCTTTTTCACACGTGATTTTGACTTAAGTAATTCAGAATTACCCTGTTTGCTTCTTGTTCATTATAGCTAAAGGTTTGTCAATTTTCTTGATTTCTTCAAAGAACCAACTTTTGCTTTCATTGGTAAATGTAATATTTGATTTGTTTTATTAATTTCATTAACTATTCCTTCCTTCCTCTTGCTTGATTTGGTTGACTTTTTAGTTTTTTAACATGGACACTGAAATTACTGAATTGACATCTTTTATTTTTCCTAACATTGATATTTATAGTTACAAATATCCTTCTAAGCTCTGCTTTTGCTGTATACCATAAATTTTGCTATGGAATGTTTTTATTTCCATTCATCTTACAGTTTTTTCCATTTCTTTTGTGATTTGTTTTTCGAATCATTGGTTATTTAAAACTGGGTTTTTTATTTCTACATATTTGTGAATTCCCAAATTTCTTTTAGTTACTGATATTTGGTTTTATTTCATGTGATCAGAGAATACAACTTGTACAATTTTATTCTTTTAAACTTATTGAGGCTTATAATATGACCTAAAATATGGTCATCCAGGCAAATGTTCCATGTGCCTTTCAGAAAAATGTGTGTTCTGCTATATTTGGGTAAAAGCTCCTATAGATGGTTGTTGGTTCTAATTGATGAATAATGTTATTTAAGTCTTATGCTTCCTTCTTGATATTCTGCATACTTGGTTTCTTATTACTCTTTAAAATGCGATGTTGAAATCACCAACTATTATTCTTAAATTGTTCTCTATTTAATTCTGTCACATTTGTTTCATATATTTTGGAGCATTGTTAAATGCACGTAGTTTGTAATTACATCTTATCAATGGATTTACTCTTTTATCATCATTGTACAGATTCTTTTTTTTTTTTAAGATTTATTTAATTATTTTGGGCGGGGGTCAGGTTGGGGAGAGAGGGGAGCGGGCAGGCCACTTCTATTGGTCTTTCATTTCTCTATTTTCATCCGTCTTTGTTCTTTGGCTCCTGTGGGCTTCCCATCGTGGTGGCCACTGTCGTTGCAGAGCACCGGTTCTGGGTGCATGCGCGCCAGAGCTCTGGCTTGGTAATTGGACACATGGGTCCAGCCGCTCTGCGGCATGTGGGATCTTCCCAGGCCAGGGATTGAACCGGCGCCCCTTGCACTGCAAGGCGGTGTCCTTACCCACTGGACCACCAGGGGAAGCCTTTTTGTACAGATTCTTATCTTATTGTCTATTTTTCTTTTTATTAGTTTAGCCACTCTAGCTTTTTCAGCTTAGAGGTTTCATCTTTTTAATTATTTACTTTTCCATTCATTTACTTTTAACCTACTTGTGTCTTTCAATCTAAAGTGGGTCTCTTTACACAATATATAGCTGAATCATTATGTTTTTATGCACTCTTCTAAGTCTCTGCCTGCCTTTTGTTTACAGTATTTAGGCTATTTGCATTGACTATAATTATTGATAAGGTAAGATTAGTTTTTGCCAAGTTTTTTATTTGTTGTGCATATGTCCTATGTCTTCCTGCTACTTTATTCCTCCATTATTGATTTTTTTATGTTAAATTTATGCTATCTAGCAAACCATTTTAAATTTTGTATTGTCTCTTTTACCACATTTTATGAAGTTACTCTCTTAGTGGTGGCCCTACAATTATAACCAACATTTTAACTTAAAACAATCAAGCTTGGATTGATATTAATTTAACTTCAATATCATAAAAACTTTGTTAAAATATATGGTATTACATAATACCCTTCCTTATGATATTATTGTAATACAAGTTACACTTATACATATTGGCATCCCAGGTGGCGCTAGTGGTAAAAAACCCACCAGCCAATGCAGGAGACATAAGAGATGCAGGCTGGATTCCTGTGTCAAGAAGATTCGCTGGTGGAGGGCATGGCAACTCACTCCAGTATTCTTGCCTGCAGAATCTCATGGACAGAGGAGCCTGGAGGGCTACAGTCCAAAGGGCTGCAAGGAGTCAGACATAACTAAAGTGACCTAGCATGCAAACATGCAAGCAGGGCATACTCCTTTCCCAATTTTGAACCAGTCCATTAGAACCAGACATGGAGCAATGGACTGGTTCAAAATTAAATAGAATCCTATATGAATTCTCAATAACTATGACTTAAAAGTGATAGAAAGTCATATTCTAATATAATCAAAAATATTAAAACTACTAAAAAATCAAAAGCAACTTTCATGCTTAATTGCTTTATTCAGACCTTTTCTAAATTGTTTGAAAATAACCAATGGCTTTTCATGTAGAACTTTATGTAAATCATGAATGTGCTGACAAATTATTGACATATTTCCATGTCTGTGTGAGGAATCTTAAAATCACCATAATCAGAAGATAAACTTGCAAAATCAGAATTTACTTTTTAACCTTTTTAAAATTTACTTTTCCATTCATTTACTTTTAACCTACTTGTGTCTTTCAATCTAAAGTGGGTCTCTTTACACAATATATAGCTGAATCATTATGTTTTTATGCACTCTTCTAAGTCTCTGCCTGCCTTTTGTTTACAGTATTTAGGCTATTTGCATTGACTATAATTATTGATAAGGTAAGATTAGTTTTTGCCAAGTTTTTTATTTGTTGTGCATATGTCCTATGTCTTCCTGCTACTTTATTCCTCCATTATTGATTTTTTTATGTTAAATTTATGCTATCTAGCAAACCATTTTAAATTTTGTATTGTCTCTTTTACCACATTTTATGAAGTTACTCTCTTAGTGGTGGCCCTACAATTATAACCAACATTTTAACTTAAAACAATCAAGCTTGGATTGATATTAATTTAACTTCAATATCATAAAAACTTTGTTAAAATATATGGTATTACATAATACCCTTCCTTATGATATTATTGTAATACAAGTTACACTTATACATATTGGCATCCCAGGTGGCGCTAGTGGTAAAAAACCCACCAGCCAATGCAGGAGACGTAAGAGATGCAGGCTGGATTCCTGTGTCAAGAAGATTCCCTGGTGGAGGGCATGGCAACTCACTCCAGTATTCTTGCCTGCAGAATCTCATGGACAGAGGAGCCTGGAGGGCTACAGTCCAAAGGGCTGCAAGGAGTCAGACATAAATGAAGTGACCTAGCATGCACACATGCAAGCAGGGCATACTCCTTTCCCAATTTTGAACCAGTCCATTAGAACCAGACATGGAGCAATGGACTGGTTCAAAATTAAATAGAATCCTACATGAATTCTCAATAACTATGACTTAAAAGTGATAGAAAGTCATATTCTAATATAATCAAAAATATTAAAACTACTAAAAAATCAAAAGCAACTTTCATGCTTAATTGCTTTATTCAGACCTTTTCTAAATTGTTTGAAAATAACCAATGGCTTTTCATGTAGAACTTTATGTAAATCATGAATGTGCTGACAAATTATTGACATATTTCCATGTCTGTGTGAGGAATTTTAAAATCACCATAATGCAGAAGATAAACTTGCAAACAGTCCAGAATTAATCACTGTAACCACAGAATGAAATGCATGACAGATGAATCAGTCATTCAAGAACATGATATTCATTATGTTAGTGTTTATAATGAGATTCAATAAAAACAGTATTTTTCATTTGAAAAAAATTAAAACATTCTATTTCTTAACAAAGTAGATTTGGGGTTATGCCAGGAACTGGCAGAGTAAAACGCTACCTTTATCTCCTCATTTCAATCTTGCAACAAATAAAAGATTCACAACTCAACAAAAGTGCCTCTCCTCAACACACGAAGATGCCTGAGAATTTCCCATGTCTATACATCTAAACATGGGTGCACAGGTGCCTATAATCCTGACCTTCTGACTACAGCAGCTGAGTCTCCAGCGTTAGAGACCCCAGTAGTGGCAGGAGAAGTGGCATACATGATCTTGGTCTCTCAAACACACCAGCCTCTGCAGTCAGAGGAAACTGGGCAGCAGCAGTTGTGGAGTCTAGGATTCCATTCCTCTAGCCACCTTATGATCCCAGCCCCCACTCCCACTCCATTGGCAATGGTGGAGCCCAGTGAACCTTACAACATTAGACACAGTACAAGCATTTTTATGACCTAAGTTTCTCCCCGACCAAAGGCTGCCACCTCCCCACATGGGTAGAGTCTGTGTCTCAGGGGAACCCTGACACAAAGGAAGAGCCCAGTGTTGACAGTGATTCTGGCAGAAGTAAGGCAACAAGGACCCAAGAGGCACAAGAAAAAACAAAGGCATACTCCTTTCCCAATTTGGAACCAGTCCATTAGAACCAGACATGGAGCAATGGACTGGTTCAAAATTAAATAGAATCCTATATGAATTCTCAAAAACTATGACTTAAAAGTGATAGAAAGTCATATTCTAATATAATCAAAAATATTAAAACTACTAAAAAATCAAAAGCAACTTTCATGCTTAATTGCTTTATTCAGACCTTTTCTAAATTGTTTGAAAATAACCAATGGCTTTTCATGTAGAACTTTATGTAAGTCATGAATGTGCTGACAAATTATTGACATATTTCCATGTCTGTGTGAGGAATTTTAAAATCACCATAATACATTAGATAAACTTGCAAACACTCCAGAATTAATCACTGTAACCACAGAATGAAATGCATGACAGGTGAATCAGTCATTCAAGAACATGATATTCATTATGTTAGTGTTTATAATGAGATTCAATAAAAACAGTATTTTTTATTTGAAAAAAATTAAAACATTCTATTTCTTAACAAAGTAGATTTGGGGTTATGCCAGGAACTGGCAGAGTAAAACGCTACCTTTATCTCCTCATTTCAATCTTGCAACAAATAAAAGATTCACAACTCAAAAAAAGTGCCTCTCCTCAACACACGAAGATGCCTGAGAATTTCCCATGTCTATACATCTAAACATGGGTGCACAGGTGCCTATAATCCTGACCTTCTGACTACAGCAGCTGAGTTTCCAGCGTTAGAGACCCCAGTAGTGGCAGGAGAAGTGGCATACATGATCTTGGTCTCTCAAACACACCAGCCTCTGCAGCCAGAGGAAACTGGGCAGCAGCAGTTGTGGAGTCTAGGATTCCATTCCTCTAGCCACCTTATGATCCCAGTCCCCACTCCCACTCCATCAGCAATGGTGGAGCCCAGTGAACCTTACAACATTAGACACAGTACAAGCATTTTTATGACCTAAGTTTCTCCCCGACCAAAGGCTGCCACCTCCCCACATGGGTAGAGTCTGTGTCTCAGGGGAACCCTGACACAAAGGAAGAGCCCAGTGTTGACAGTGATTCTGGCAGAAGTAAGGCAACAAGGACCCAAGAGGCACAAGAACAGAAAAGAAGGCATGCAGTCTCACTTCTTAGAAGATGCAGGCTGGAAGGTTGCAATTCTCAAGTATAGTTGTAACACAGGTAAAGGACACCAAAAATGTGTGTTACAGTACCACCTACCAGAAAACAGAAGACTAATTTCAAACCTGTCTTTAACTTCAAATATACCAACCGGGAAACAATTCAAGTAGCATGAAGAACTACAGTTATACTATACTACCACAAAAAAATAAAAAGAGACAGTGTTCCAGAAGTCATGGAATATTATTTAACTGATAGAGAATTCAAAGTAGGTGTCATGATGAAACTCAGTAAGATACAAGGGCACTTTTTATAAAGGAAATTTAATGAGCCTAGAAATAAAATTAATGAATAGGACTATTTTGCCGAAGAGACTGAAACTCTGAAAAAGAGACAAACAGAAATTGTGAAGCTGAAGAAGTCAATAATTGAGATGAAAAATGCATCCAAAAGAACTGGAAAGACAGCAGACCATATGGAAGAATTACTAAGCACAAAGACAAAAATCCAGACATGACCTAAGTAGAAGAGAAATAAGATACAGAAAAGTAAGGAAAATCTACAAGACCTACTTGGTTCTTTTAGGAAGGGCAAAATTAGGATAATGGGTATCCTGGTAGGAAAAAGAAGGGAGAAGGGGAAAGAGAGATTTATTTAAAGAAATAAAAGCTAAGAATTTTACAAACTGGGGATATGAATCAGATATACAAGTCGATGAAGCTAAGAGAACACCTAATAGTCTCAATGCAAAAAGGCTTTCTCTAAGACACATAATATTAAACTTGTCAAACATCAGTAACAACGAGGAAACTGGGCAGCAGCAGTTGTGGAGTCTAGGATTCCCTTCCTCTAGCCACCTTATGATCCCAGTCCCCACTCCCACTCCATCAGCAATGGTGGAGCCCAGTGAACCTTACAACATTAGACACAGTACAAGCATTTTTATGACCTAAGTTTCTCCCCGACCAAAGGCTGCCACCTCCCCACATGGGTAGAGTCTGTGTCTCAGGGGAACCCTGACACAAAGGAAGAGCCCAGTGTTGACAGTGATTCTGGCAGAAGTAAGGCAACAAGGACCCAAGAGGCACAAGAACAGAAAAGAAGGCATGCAGTCTCACTTCTTAGAGAGAAGATGCAGGCTGGAAGGTTGCAATTCTCAAGGATAGCTGTAGCACAGGTAAAGGACACCAAAAATGTGTGTTACAGTACCACCTACCAGAAAACAGAAGTCTAATTTCAAACCTGTCATTTAACTTCAAATATACCAACCGGGAAACAATTCAAGTAGCATGAAGAACTACAGTTATACTATACTACCAAAAAAAAAAAAAATAAATAAAAAGAGACAGTTTCCCAGAAGTCATGGAATATTATTTAACTGATAGAGAATTCAAAGTAGGTGTCATGATGAAACTCAGTAAGATACAAGGGCACTTTTTATAAAGGAAATTTAATGAGCCTAGAAATAAAATTAATGAATAGGACTATTTTGCCGAAGAGACTGAAACTCTGAAAAAGAGACAAACAGAAATTGTGAAGCTGAAGAAGTCAATAATTGAGATGAAAAATGCATCCAAAAGAACTGGAAAGACAGCAGACCATATGGAAGAATTACTAAGCACAAAGACAAAAATCCAGACATGACCTAAGTAGAAGAGAAATAAGATATAGAAAAGTAAGGAAAATCTACAAGAGCTACTTGGTTCTTTTAGGAAGGGCAAAATTAGGATAATGGGTATCCTGGTAGGAAAAAGAAGGAAGAAGGGAAAAGAAAGATTTATTTAAAGAAATAAAAGCTGAGAATTTTACAAACTGGGAATATGAATCAGATATACAAGTTGATGAAGCTAAGAGAACACCTAATAGTCGCAATGCAAAAAGACTTTCTCTAAGACACATAATATTAAACTTGTCAAACGTCAGTAACAGAGAAAAAATTTTAAAGAAGGGATAGTAACGAACAAAGGAGTCCCCACTGAGGTATCAGCTGATTTCTCAGCAGAAATTCTACAGGTCAAGGAAGTGAAATGACATTTTGAAAATACTAAGATTAAAAACTGTCACACCATTCTTCACAGAACTAGACCAAAGAATAACACAGTTCATATGGAAACACAAAAGACCTCGAATATCCTGAGGAAGAAGAATGGAGCTGGAAGGATCAGCCTCCCTAACTTCAGACTATACTACAAAGCAACAGACATCAAAACAGTATGGTACTGGCACAAAAACAGAACTATAGACCAATGGAACAAGATTGAGAACCCAGAGATAAACTCACACAACTATGGGTACCTTATTTTTGACAAAGGAGGAGAAACTATAAAATGGGACAAAGACAGCCTCTTCAACAAGTGGTGCTGGGAAAATTGAACAGCTACATGCAAAAAAATGAAGTTGGCACATTCCCTGACACCATACACTAAGATCAACTCAAAATGGATTAAAGACCTAAATGTAAGACCAGAAACCATCAAACTCTTAGAGGAGAATATAGGCAAAACTCTCAAGGACATAAATCAAAGCAAGATTTTCTCTGATCCACCTACTAAACTAGCGGAACTGAAAAGAAAAATGAACATGTGGGACCGCATGAAACTTAAAAGCTTTTGTACAGCAAAATAAGTTACAAAAAAGTGCAACAGACACCCCACAGAGTGGGAGAAAATCATAGCAAATGAAACAACAGACAAAGAATTAATCTCCAAAACCTACAAGCAACTCAGACAACTCCACATCGGAAAAATGAACAACCCAATCAAAAAATGGGAAAAGGACCTAAACAGACACCTCTCCAAAGAGGACATACAGATGGCCCCCAAACACATGAAACTATGCTCAACCTCGCTTATCATTAGAGAAATGCAAATCAAAACTACAATGAGATATCACCTCACACCTGTCAGAATGGCCCGACATAACAGATAGGACCCTCTTGCATTGCTGGTGGAATGTCAATTGATACACTTTTGGTAAGAGAACACCTAATAGTCCAATGCAAAAGACTTTCTAAGACACATAATATTAAACTTGTCAAACATCAGTAACAGAGAAATTTTAAAGAAGGGATAGTAACGAACAAAGGAGTCCCCACTGAGGTATCAGCTGATTTCTCAGCAGAAATTCTACAGGTCAAGGAAGTGAAATGACATTTTGAAAATACTAAGATTAAAAACTGTCACACCATTCTTCACAGAACTAGACCAAAGAATAACACAGTTCATATGGAAACACAAAAGACCTCGAATATCCTGAGGAAGAAGAATGGAGCTGGAAGGATCAGCCTCCCTAACTTCAGACTATACTACAAAGCAACAGACATCAAAACAGTATGGTACTGGCACAAAAACAGAACTATAGACCAATGGAACAAGATTGAGAACCCAGAGATAAACTCACACAACTATGGGTACCTTATTTTTGACAAAGGAGGAGAAACTATAAAATGGGACAAAGACAGCCTCTTCAACAAGTGGTGCTGGGAAAATTGAACAGCTACATGCAAAAAAATGAAGTTGGCACATTCCCTGACACCATACACTAAGATCAACTCAAAATGGATTAAAGACCTAAATGTAAGACCAGAAACCATCAAACTCTTAGAGGAGAATATAGGCAAAACTCTCAAGGACATAAATCAAAGCAAGATTTTCTCTGATCCACCTACTAAACTAGCGGAACTGAAAAGAAAAATGAACATGTGGGACCGCATGAAACTTAAAAGCTTTTGTACAGCAAAATAAGTTACAAAAAAGTGCAACAGACACCCCACAGAGTGGGAGAAAATCATAGCAAATGAAACAACAGACAAAGAATTAATCTCCAAAACCTACAAGCAACTCAGACAACTCCACATCGGAAAAATGAACAACCCAATCAAAAAATGGGAAAAGGACCTAAACAGACACCTCTCCAAAGAGGACATACAGATGGCCCCCAAACACATGAAACTATGCTTAACCTCACTTATCATTAGAGACATGCAATTAAAACTACAATGAGATATCACCTCACACCCGTCAGAATGGCCGTCATCCACAAATCGACAGACAATAAATGCTGGAGAGGATGTGGACAAAAGGGAACCCTCTTGCATTGCTGGTGGGAATGTCAATTGATACAGCTTCTATGGAAGACAGTATGGAGATTCCTTAAAAAACTAAAAATAGAAGCACCATACAACCCAGCAATCCCACTATTGGGCTTATACCCTGATGACATTAAATCCGAAAGAAGCACCTGTACCCCACTGTTCATTGCAGCTCTCTATACAATAGCTAGAACATGGAAGCAACCTAGATATCCATCAACCAATGAATGGATACAGAAGCTCTGGTACATATATACAATGGAATACTACACAGCTGTAAAAAAAATGCAGAAGAATCAGTCCTAATGAGGTGGCTGGATCTAGAACCTATCATGAAAACTGAAGTAAGCCAAAAAGAGAAAGACAAGTACAGTATACTAATGCATATATATGGAATCTAGTAAGTAGGTAATGGTAACACATGCAGTGAAGTGATGGGAAAGCAGACATAGAGAACAGACATGGACATTGTGGGGAATAAACAGTGGGTGGGAGGCATAAAGGAAGTAGCATGAAAACCTATAGTATCATATGTGAAAAAAACAGCTATTGTCATTGTGCTGTGAGAAAAGGGGATCCTGCAGGGGTGCTGTGTGATGGTCTGGAGGTGGGGGGGATATACATATGACTAATATGGGATCATATATATCTGCAAACAACAAAAGTCTGTGAAAGTAAAAATTAAAATAAAAATTCAAAAAAAAAGAAAAACACCTGTCACAGAAGATGACTCTATGAAGCAATGTTATCATTCAGATATGAAAGAGAAATAAAGACATTCCAAGAAAAACAAAAGCTGAGGAAGTTCGTCAGCACTAAATCTGCCTTAGACATTGAAAGGCCCTTTCTGCTAGTAACAAAGCAGCAAAACTCCACAACACTTAGAGCTAGGTTATGAATAGACAGAAAATTGAAAGTCAGAACAGGTTTATTTTTTAGAAGAAAACAAAAATAATTATAGCTATCTCAGATAACAAACTTACAACACAAGAGAAATGATTTGAGACAATGGAAACATAAAAGGACAAGGATGGAATCTGTATAGGTAAATTAAGATGAGATACTATCAGCAGAAAAAGGACAATTTTATCTATGAGATGTTTAAAACCTCATAACCACAAAACACAAACAGAGATACAAAACAAAAAATAGGAAGTTCAGGACAATATAGAAAATGATCAAACCAAAATGGCACACAGAAATACAAGAAAAAACAAGCAATGGAGATACAGATCAACCAAAAAGCAAGAAATAAAATGGCAATACTAAGCCCTCATCTGTCAATAGTCACCATAAATATAAAAGGATTGCATTCACTACTCAAAACACACAGCATGGCTCATGGATTGAGAAACAAGATGCAAATATATGCTGCCTCCAAGAGACACACCTTAGCTCGAAAGATAAAACATAGGTCAAATGTGAAGAGATGGAAGATGATGCTCCAAGCAAATGGCAGCCTAAACAAAGTGGATGTAGCTATACGCATGAAACAAAACAGATTCCAAGACTTAAAAGGGTAACAAGACACAAAGATGGACAGTATATAATATCTAAGGGGCCATTTATCAACAATACATAACCATGATTAAAATGTATGTAATTAATACAGGAGCACCTGTGTGTGTGTGTGTGTGTGTGTGTGTGTGTGTACCTAATATAGGAACACCAATATATATCTATACATAGGTATACAGATATATATAGAGATATATAACAAATTATGTATAACATTCCTAAAGGATAAATTGTATGTATATATACAATGGAGCATTACTCAGCCATAAGAAGTTGAAATCTTATAATTTGTGACAGCATGGATAGATGTTTAGGGTATTATGCTAAATAAGTCACATGGAGAAAGACTCATATGTGGAATATAAAAAGTTGACAAATGAACAAACAAAAACAAAGTAAGTGAAGCATCCAAACAAAATGAAAGCAAACACATGGAGGGACTTCTCTATGATAGTCCAGTGGTTAAAACTCCATGCTTCCAAACTAAAGGGCACAGGTTTGATCCCTGGTTGGGGAATTAAGATCCTACATGCCACTCAGCACTGGCAAAACAAACACATAGATGCAGAGAACAGAGTAGTGGCTACCAGAGAGGAAGGGGTGTGTGTGAGGAGCTCAAAATGAATAAAAGTGAGCAGCCATATGGTACATAAGATATATTTTGGGGGAGAGAAAAAAATCCAAAATTTTGTATAGATAGATGTAAATAGATTTACATATATATGCATAAAGTATTTACTATTCACAAATCTATGAAATAGAAAGTATTATTATTTCTACTGTAAACTTAAAGAAGCTGAGGGTCAGAGAGGTTAAACAATTTGGCCAAGATTGTACAACCAGAAAGTTCAAGAAAATTTAAAGACGAACACTGAGTTTCTTTCAACTTGAACATTTAGAATAATTCTGTGAACTGTAATTTATCTAATGAGCCTGGACCTGTGCTCTGTTCCAGGATGCAAACAAGTTTGGGGGTATAAAAGGATTGCATTCACTACTCAAAACACACAGCATGGCTCATGGATTGAGAAACAAGATGCAAATATATGCTGCCTCCAAGAGACACACCTTAGCTCGAAAGATAAAACATAGGTCAAATGTGAAGAGATGGAAGATGATGCTCCAAGCAAATGGCAGCCTAAACAAAGTGGATGTAGCTATACGCATGAAACAAAACAGATTCCAAGACTTAAAAGGGTAACAAGACACAAAGATGGACAGTATATAATATCTAAGGGGCCATTTATCAACAATACATAACCATGATTAAAATGTATGTAATTAATACAGGAGCACCTGTGTGTGTGTGTGTGTGTGTGTGTGTGTGTGTACCTAATATAGGAACACCAATATATATCTATACATAGGTATACAGATATATATAGAGATATATAACAAATTATGTATAACATTCCTAAAGGATAAATTGTATGTATATATACAATGGAGCATTACTCAGCCATAAGAAGTTGAAATCTTATAATTTGTGACAGCATGGATAGATGTTTAGGGTATTATGCTAAATAAGTCACATGGAGAAAGACTCATATGTGGAATATAAAAAGTTGACAAATGAACAAACAAAAACAAAGTAAGTGAAGCATCCAAACAAAATGAAAGCAAACACATGGAGGGACTTCTCTATGATAGTCCAGTGGTTAAAACTCCATGCTTCCAAACTAAAGGGCACAGGTTTGATCCCTGGTTGGGGAATTAAGATCCTACATGCCACTCAGCACTGGCAAAACAAACACATAGATGCAGAGAACAGAGTAGTGGCTACCAGAGAGGAAGGGGTGTGTGTGAGGAGCTCAAAATGAATAAAAGTGAGCAGCCATATGGTATAGAAGATATATTTTGGGGAAGAGAAAAAAACCCAAAATTTTGTATAGACAGATGTAAATAGATTTACATATATATGCATAAAATATTTACTATTCACAAATCTATGAAACAGAAAGTATTATTATTTCTACTGTAAACTTGAAGAAGCTGAGGGTCAGAGAGGTTAAACAATTTGGCCAAGATTGTACAGCCAGAAAGTTCAAGAAAATTTAAAGACGAACACTGAGTTTCTTTCAACTTGAACATTTAGAATAATTCTGTGAACTGTAATTTATCTAATGAGCCTGGACCTGTGCTCTGTTCCAGGATGCATCATAATGAATCTCTGGAGTTAGAAGTTAGGATAGTGGTTATTCTTGGAGGGGTTGTAAATGCAAGGGAGCCTACAAAAGCCTTCTGGATTTGGGAGTTCTCTTTACCTGGGTACGAGTTATGTCAGGTTTATAAGAACTAAGAATGCTGGGTTCAACAGTTAATCAGTTTTACTGAAGGACTTTTCAGATTCTTTAACAAACACTGGAAAATCTTTTTTTTTTTTTGCTGTGGAGTATTTGAATAACTGGTGTTTCAAAGAGAATTTTTAGTGAAAAACTTACATTGATAAAAAAAATGGAAAGAAAACTACAAAGGGATGAATTATTAACATGTTCCATGATTGCCACACATAACCAGTTATCATAATCAATTGAGGATCTTTAAAATTAATAATAATAATACACTCCTAGACTCAATCCCAGAATAAGGCAAGGGGATAAAGCAAGAATAATGAAAAAGGGGAAACAGGAATAACTAAAGGCTGGAACTAGAATTTGCTATTATTAAGACAATGATTTCCCATCTCTGTTTCCATCTACTTGACTTCCTTATATAGACAAAGACTCTCTCAAGACACCCTGTGTGTGAGTGTGTGTGTGTGTGTGAGTGTTAGTCACTCAGTCATGTCTGACTCTTGTGACCCCATGGACTGTAGACTGCCAGGCTCTTAGGTCCATGGGATTCTCCAAAGCAAGAGTAATATCAGAGTAGGTTGCTATTTCCTACTCCAGGGGATCTCCCCAATCTCAGGACTGAACCCATGACTCTTGCATCTCCTGCATTGGCAAGTGAATTCTTTACTGTCTGAACCACTTCTTTTATAGACAGGTTCTCTCCATATCCCTAACCTATTCACAAATCTATGAAATAGAAAGTATTATTATTTCTACTGTAAACTTAAAGAAGCTGAGGGTCAGAGAGGTTAAACAATTTGGCCAAGATTGTACAACCAGAAAGTTCAAGAAAATTTAAAGACGAACACTGAGTTTCTTTCAACTTGAACATTTAGAATAATTCTGTGAACTGTAATTTATCTAATGAGCCTGGA
This sequence comes from Tragulus kanchil, assembly GCA_022376925.1. Taxonomy (NCBI): domain Eukaryota; kingdom Metazoa; phylum Chordata; class Mammalia; order Artiodactyla; family Tragulidae; genus Tragulus; species Tragulus kanchil. The sequence goes on from JAIOJX010000018.1 coordinate 6,857,281, forward strand.
CCTGTGCTCTGTTCCAGGATGCATCATAATGAATCTCTGGAGTTAGAAGTTAGGATAGTGGTTATTCTTGGAGGGGTTGTAAATGCAAGGGAGCCTACAAAAGCCTTCTGGATTTGGGAGTTCTCTTTACCTGGGTACGAGTTATGTCAGGTTTATAAGAACTAAGAATGCTGGGTTCAACAGTTAATCAGTTTTACTGAAGGACTTTTCAGATTCTTTAACAAACACTGGAAAATCTTTTTTTTTTTTTTTTTGCTGTGGAGTATTTGAATAACTGGTGTTTCAAAGAGAATTTTTAGTGAAAAACTTACATTGATAAAAAATAAAAATGGAAAGAAAACCACAAAGGGATGAATTATTAACATGTTCCATGACTGCCACACATAACCAGTTATCATAATCAATTGAGGATCTTTAAAATTAATAATAATAATACACTCCTAGACTCAACCCCAGAATAAGGCAAGGGGATAAAGCAAGCATAATGAACAAGGGGAAACAGGAATAACTAAAGGCTGGAACTAGGATTTGCTATTATTAAGACAATGATTTCCCATCTCTGTTTCCATCTACTTGACTTCCCTATATAGACAAAGACTCTCTCAAGACACCCTGTGTGTGAGTGTGTGTGTGTGTGAGTGTTAGTCACTCAGTCATGTCTGACTCTTGTGACCCCATGGACTGTAGACTGCCAGGCTCTTAGGTCCATGGGATTCTCCAAAGCAAGAGTAATATCAGAGTAGGTTGCTATTTCCTACTCCAGGGGATCTCCCCAATCTCAGGACTGAACCCATGACTCTTGCATCTCCTGCATTGGCAAGTGAATTCTTTACTGTCTGAACCACTTCTTTTATAGACAGGTTCTCTCCATATTACAAGGAAGACAGCCACCAGTAACCTCATATTTATATTCTCCCAACATAACAGTGGAGAGAAGCTTCTTTATTCTAGAGTCATAAATTTCAGGAAAAGATTCTGGACAACATGATCAAATCCTGGACCAATTGCTATTTTCTGTGAGTTGAAATACACTGATTAGCAAGACCTTAGTGAAAAGTCTATAAGGAAACTGGTTCCATAAATGGTACCTTTAAAGATGTACATGGAATACAGAAGAGGTTATTTCAAAAACTCTTAACAAAGAGACTAAAACAATACTCAACTACTGTAAGACTCTCAGGCTTCCCTTGTAGCTCAGCTCATAAAGAATCTACCTGGTTCGATTCCTGGGTTGGGAAGTTCCCCTGGAGAAGGGCTACCCACTCTAGTATTCTTGGTTAAAAAATTCCATGGCTTGTCCTTGGGTAGCAAAGAATTGGACAACAACTTGCACTTGCACTTTCACTTTTCATAAGACTCTCATGTTACGGGCAGTGAAGTAAATAATCCAGTATTTTAGATGATTTCGATAGCTATACACGTAATGTAGACCTAAGAAAACTTAAAATGTAAGAAAGAGAAAGGGGCATAATAAGGATAGTTTCAATCTCTTCAATCAATGAACAACTATTAAGTTTTAGATAAATTATTAAGATAAAGAATTTAGGAAGGCAAGTCTTGTTTCAACCCTAGTTTCACCAATTATCATCTAGCTATATGACCTTAGGTAAACCTGCTATTCTCTCTGCATTTCAATTTCTCATCTATTCCTCTGAGACAAAGATCATCAGTCTGTGGGTGTTGTCATGATTAAATAAAATAATTTATCTAAAACCCTGACACTACATCTGACACACATATTAAGTACTAAGTAAATGACAGTTTGTTATTTGTTGTTTCTTTTACTTGTTATTTGTTGTTTCTTTTACTGTTGTTTGAACATTTTTCTTATCTTTCTTTTATATGCTTTGTATGTTATTGTTCAAAAAGAGCCAATTTTGACTAGGAAATTTAAAATGGAAGAAACTGTTATGTACCAGTTCTGACAATGACAAAATATTTGTATACTTCCTATAGAATGTCTGATTAGATACAACTACTTGAGTCCATTAAGATGAATTAGCTACAAATACATATCCCCAAGTAGATAGATGATTTTGTGTTTACTTGTTCTTAATTTAACAGTGTTCATTTTTACTTACATTATTGCCATAAGAGACTTCAAGTTTTTTTAGCTTTTTCATACATTCATTCTGTTCACCTCAAAAGCAGATCCTAGTAATTCTCACTCCTCTTCTCCCCTCCCCACCACACATACACATACAAAAGGGTAAAGGGCACACTCCCATTTCACATATATGAAAATCTGTTTCACCTTTAAGAAGAATACTCATAGGTAGTCTAACTTCGGGATTCACGCTTTTAGGAGCACTGACACCGGGAACAGAGCTAAAATCTAAAATTAAATCAAAATTATCAGGATTTGGGTTTGGTTAAAAATAACAATAAATATATTAATACTTTTTATAATAAATACAATAATACTTTAATTAAATTTCCCATCGTAAAACCTTTTTTTTAAAGATTTATAGTTGTTCCACTGATCGAAAGACTTAAAATGTAGACCTAAGAAAACTTAAAATGTAAGAAAGAAGGGGCATAATAAGGATAGTTTCAATCTCTTCAATCAATGAACAACTATTAAGTTTTAGATAAATTATTAAGATAAAGAATTTAGGAAGGCAAGTCTTGTTTCAACCCTAGTTTCACCAATTATCATCTAGCTATATGACCTTAGGTAAACCTGCTATTCTCTCTGCATTTCAATTTCTCATCTATTCCTCTGAGACAAAGATCATCAGTCTGTGGGTGTTGTCATGATTAAATAAAATAATTTATCTAAAACCCTGACACTACATCTGACACACATATTAAGTACTAAGTAAATGACAGTTTGTTATTTGTTGTTTCTTTTACTTGTTATTTGTTGTTTCTTTTACTGTTGTTTGAACATTTTTCTTATCTTTCTTTTATATGCTTTGTATGTTATTGTTCAAAAAGAGCCAATTTTGACTAGGAAATTTAAAATGGAAGAAACTGTTATGTACCAGTTCTGACAATGACAAAATATTTGTATACTTCCTATAGAATGTCTGATTAGATACAACTACTTGAGTCCATTAAGATGAATTAGCTACAAATACATATCCCCAAGTAGATAGATGATTTTGTGTTTACTTGTTCTTAATTTAACAGTGTTCATTTTTACTTACATTATTGCCATAAGAGACTTCAAGTTTTTTTAGCTTTTTCATACATTCATTCTGTTCACCTCAAAAGCAGATCCTAGTAATTCTCACTCCTCTTCTCCCCTCCCCACCACACATACACATACAAAAGGGTAAAGGGCACACTCCCATTTCACATATATGAAAATCTGTTTCACCTTTAAGAAGAATACTCATAGGTAGTCTAACTTCGGGATTCACGCTTTTAGGAGCACTGACACCGGGAACAGAGCTAAAATCTAAAATTAAATCAAAATTATCAGGATTTGGGTTTGGTTAAAAATAACAATAAATACTTTATATTAATACTTTTTATAATAAATACAACAATACTTTAATTAATCTATCTAAAAATGAATAGTTGTTCCACTGATCGAAGAAATTAAAATTACCTCTTTTTTTTTTTTAAAGATTTATTTATTTACTTTGGGCGGGGTCGGGTTGGGGAGGGAGAGGAGTGGGCGGGCCACTTCTATTGGTCTTTCATTTATCTATTTTCATTCGTCTTCGTTCTTTGGCTCCTGTGGGCCTCCCATCGCGGTGGTGTCTGTCGTTGCAGAGCACCGGCTCTGGGCGCATGCGCTCCAGAGCTCCGGCTCGGCAATTGGACACATCAGTCCAGCCGCTCCGCGGCACGTGGGATCTTCCCAGGCCAGGGGTCGAACCGGCGCCCCTTGCACTGCAAGGCAGTGTCCTTAGCCACTGGACCACCAGGGGAAGCCCTAAAACTACCTCTTACTATATGCCCTTTTCTTTTTTTATATTTACAATTCTGAAATGACCAAAAATTAATAAGTTGTCTCAATGTAAGTGTTTCACACTAGTAGTATTAAGTAGAGGACTTTTTCCCAGGTTCAAATTAAATGCTACATAAATTTATTCTTCCTGTACATTTAGAGAGAAATCACATGGTATTCCCATTTTATCAGGCTCAAATATAGGTTCTGACATTCTGTAGCACTGTGTTTCTCAAACTTAACTTCTGCACAAAGTTATGCAAAGGCAAAATACAAATCTGATGGATCTTTCTGTAACATCAATTTTACCTCCAAAGTTATGTTGAAAGAAATCTTTATTTTTATTTAAACTAATGCTTATTATGGAATAGAATGCAAAATCCATGTGCATTTTTTTTTTAATTTTGGCCTTTTGTCTGTTCATAAAGCAGATCCTAGTACACCACCACACATACACATACAAAAGGGTAAAGGGCACACTCCCATTTCACATATATGAAAATCTGTTTCACCTTTAAGAAGAATACTCATAGGTAGTCTAACTTCGGGATTCACGCTTTTAGGAGCACTGACATGGGGAACAGAGCTAAAATCTAAAATATCAAAATTATCAGGATTTGGGTTTGGTTAAAAATAACAATAAATACTTTATATTAATACTTTTTATAATAAATACAATAATACTTTAATTAATCTATCTAAAAATGAATAGTTTTTCCACTGATCGAAAAAATTAAAATTACCTCTTTTTTTTTTTTTTTAAAGATTTATTTATTTACTTTGGGCGGGGTCGGGTTGGGGAGGGAGAGGAGTGGGCGGGCCACTTCTATTGGTCTTTCATTTATCTATTTTCATTCGTCTTCGTTCTTTGGCTCCTGTGGGCCTCCCATCGCGGTGGTGTCTGTCGTTGCAGAGCACCGGCTCTGGGCGCATGCGCTCCAGAGCTCCGGCTCGGCAATTGGACACATCAGTCCAGCCGCTCCGCGGCACGTGGGATCTTCCCAGGCCAGGGGTCGAACCGGCGCCCCTTGCACTGCAAGGCAGTGTCCTTAGCCACTGGACCACCAGGGGAAGCCCTAAAACTACCTCTTACTATATGCCCTTTTCTTTTTTTATATTTACAATTCTGAAATGACCAAAAATTAATAAGCTGTCTCAATGTAAGTGTTTCACACTAGTAGTATTAAGTAGAGGACTTTTTCCCAGGTTCAAATTAAATGCTACATAAATTTTTTTTCCTGTACATTTAGAGAGAAATCACATGGTATTCTCATTTTATCAGGCTCAAATATAGGTTCTGACATTCTGTAGCACTGTGTTTCTCAAACTTAACTTCTGCACAAAGTTATGCAAAGGCAAAATACAAATCTGATGGATCTTTCTGTAACATCAATTTTACCTCCAAAGTTATGTTGAAAGAAATCTTTATTTTTATTTAAACTAATGCTTATTATGGAATAGAATGCAAAATCCATGTGCATTTTTTTTTAAATTTTGGCCTCTTTTTATTGGTTTTCTGTTTATTTTCATCCATCTTTATCCTATTGGCCTGTGTGGGCCTCCCATCACAGTGGCCTCTCTCGCTGCAGAGCACTGGCTCTAGGTGCATGTGCTCCAGAGCTCTGGCTGGTAACTGGACATACCAGTCCAGCCTCTCCATGGTACATGGAATCTTCCCAGGCCAGGAATCAAACCAGTGCCCCTTGCACTGCAAGGTGCTGTCCTTACCACTAGACCACCAGGGAAGCCCCCATGTGCACTTTTAAAAGGACACTAAAGATTCAAGAAAACAATGAATCTGTTGTGAACTGTTTTGGCCTAGTTTCCCCCCAGAATTCTAGGGGATGCATATCCACTTCTTTGCTATTAGTTATGACTGAGGAGAAAATATTTATAAACAATGTGTAAAGTCTTGGTTTCAGAGACTATTTCAACATGATCCTAGTCTTCAGTAAAACAACAATAAATTAAGAAAGAGAATATGTCCATTAATTTTGAAAGTTGTTTGATTTTCTCAATCAAAACTGATGCGCTTGTCTTATGATTTAGTTAATTTAATTAAGAAAAATTAAACAAAATATGATCCTATTATCATGTGAGTTTCTATGCAGAACAACAGTTTTGATAAGCCATCAAGGCTATAAATACTTCAACTTATTTCTCTACACATCATTCACAAAAAGCAAACAGAAAAACACTAAAAACAAACAAACATCCACTTATAAATAGCACTGTGTATATATGCCAAGTTTGCCTAGATCTCACTAATTCTTAGGTATCATTTTAAAAACATTTTCTGATAGCGTGATCGTGTTTAATAATGGTATTCTTATGATACCCCATATATTTTCTCACATATTTTCTTTTTCACTTAAAAACAATCTAATGACAGTCATTGCAGTTACTTTCCAGATACTTAAACTTTACCTAAAGGGCATCCTTCATATTATTTATATAGAAATGTCTATTTATTTATATAGAAATGTCTATTTAACCACACAATGCATATATATGTTTCTTCCATTAATCAACAAAGCTTTAACCTGGTTTCATTAATTACTACTGCTATGTACTCAATTTAGCAAAGTTTAAATACAGATACCATGAAGGAAATGCACTTCCCTTTTTGATAAAAAAAAAATATCCTTTTATCTTTCACAGATGTAAAATAGGATTTATTTTTCTATGCTCATTTTTTTCCCCACTGATAGTACTAAGTAGCATCAGTGTGCTGTCAAAAAGGACCACAGAACACCAGAGTTAAAAAGAAAAAAAAAAACAGCCGATTAGTTTTTACTTCACCTGAAAATGGGATACACTTGTTCTGTCTCACCTTTTTGTACAAGTTCGATTTCCATAGTTGTTTCCAAAAGTTGGATAAAGTGAAGTATTTATGTATGATTTTATGTATATTGCCTGTTCAATCATTCTTTTAAAAATTTTCCAGTCTAAGTCAAATATTTTAGCTTTTTTAAATTTTAACTTTTTATTCAATGACAGTGTAAAGTCTTGGTTTCAGAGACTATTTCAACATGATCCTAGTCTTCAGTAAAACAACAATAAATTAAGAAAGAGAATATGTCCATTAATTTTGAAAGTTGTTTGATTTTCTCAATCAAAACTGATGCGCTTGTCTTATGATTTAGTTAATTTAATTAAGAAAAATTAAACAAAATATGATCCTATTATCATGTGAGTTTCTATGCAGAACAACAGTTTTGATAAGCCATCAAGGCTATAAATACTTCAACTTATTTCTCTACACATCATTCACAAAAAGCAAACAGAAAAACACTAAAAACAAACAAACATCCACTTATAAATAGCACTGTGTATATATGCCAAGTTTGCCTAGATCTCACTAATTCTTAGGTATCATTTTAAAAACATTTTCTGATAGCTTGATCATGTTTAATAATGGTATTCTTATGATACCCCATATATTTTCTCACATATTTTCTTTTTCACTTAAAAACAATCTAATGACAGTCATTGCAGTTACTTTCCAGATACTTAAACTTTACCTAAAGGGCATCCTTCATATTATTTATATAGAAATGTCTATTTATTTATATAGAAATGTCTATTTAATCACACAATGCATATATATGTTTCTTCCATTAATCAACAAAGCTTTAACCTGGTTTCATTAATTACTACTGTTATGTACTCAATTTAGCAAAGTTTAAATATAGATACCATGAAGGAAATACACTTCCCTTTTTGATAAATAAAAAATAGCCTGTTATCTTTCACAGATGTAAAATAGGATTTACTTTTCTATGCTCATTTTTTCCCCACTGATAGTACTAAGTAGCATCAGTGTGCTGTCAAAAAGGACCACAGAACACCAGAGTTAAAAAGAAAAAAAAAAACAGCCGATTAGTTTTTACTTCACCTGAAAATGGGATACACTTGTTCTGTCTCACCTTTTTGTACAAGTTCGATTTCCATAGTTGTTTCCAAAAGTTGGATAAAGTGAAGTATTTATGTATGATTTTATGTATATTGCCTGTTCAATCATTCTTTTAAAAATTTTCCAGTCTAAGTCAAATATTTTAGCTTTTTTAAATTTTAACTTTTTATTCAATGACAGTTGATTTACAATGTTACAGGTATACAGCAAAGTGATTCAGTTATGTGTGTGTGTGTGTGTGTGTGTGTGTGTGTGTTAGTTGCTGAGTCGTGTCTGACTCTTTGTGACCACAATTTCATTACCTGCCAGGTTCCTCTGTCCATGGTATGCTCCAGGCAAGAATACTGGAGAGGATAGCCATTCTCTTCTCCAGGGGATCTTCCTGGCCCAGGGATCAAACCCAGGTGTCCCATATTGCAGGCAGATTCTTTACCTCCTGAGCCAGCAAGGAAATGCATATATATAATATATATTATATATAATATATATATAATTTATACCATAATTCTACCACTTAATAGAAATACAGAATCACTATTACATATTAACTATGTATCCTCCTAGTCCATATATACAGGCTTCCCTCATGGCACTAGTGGTAAAGAACACACATGCCAATGCAGAAGACTTAAGAAACATGAGTTTAGTCCCTGGGTTAGGAAGATCCCCTGGAGGAGGGAATGGCAACCCACTCCAGTATTTTTGCCTGGAGCATTCCATGGACAGAGGAATCTTGTGGGCTATAGTCCATAGGGTTGCACAGAGTTGGACACAACTGAATTGACATAGCATGCATTCACATATGTGTGTGTAACTAGATAGACAGATAAGATAGACGGATGTCCCTTTTCAGATTCTTTCCGTTATAGGTTATTACAAGACACTAAATATAGTTCCCTGTACTGTAGTGTGGGTTCTTATTGTCTATCAAATATCTTGGTTTTTAGAATAAATATGAAATCAGAGTAAATAGAATAAATTTGAAATTTGTAAGGGTTTTTTCCTTTTATCTTTCACAGATGTAAAATAGGATTTACTTTTCTATGCTCATTTTTTCCCCACTGATAGTACTAAGTAGCATCAGTGTGCTGTCAAAAAGACCACAGAACACCAGAGTTAAAAAGGAAAAAAAAAAAAAAAAAAAAGCCGATTAGTTTTTACTTCACCTCAAAATGGGATACACTTGTTCTGTCTCACCTTTTTGTACAAGTTCGATTTCCATAGTTGTTTCCAAAAGTTGGATAAAGTGAAGTATTTATGTATGATTTTATGTATATTGCCTGTTCAATCATTCTTTTAAAAATTTTCCAGTCTAAGTCAAATATTTTAGCTTTTTTAAATTTTAACTTTTTATTCAATGACAGTTGATTTACAATGTTACAGGTATACAGCAAAGTGATTCAGTTATGTGTGTGTGTGTGTGTGTGTGTGTGTGTGTGTTAGTTGCTGAGTCGTGTCTGACTCTTTGTGACCACTAGGTCATTACCTGCCAGGCTCCTCTGTCCATGGTATGCTCCAGGCAAGAATACTGGAGAGGATAGCCATTCTCTTCTCCAGGGGATCTTCCTGGCCCAGGGATCAAACCCAGGTGTCCCATATTGCAGGCAGATTCTTTACCTTCTGAGCCAGCAAGGAAATGCATATATATAATATATATTATATATAATATATATATAATTTATACCATAATTCTACCACTTAATAGAAATACAGAATCACTATTACATATTAACTATGTATCCTCCTAGTCCATATATACAGGCTTCCCTCATGGCACTAGTGGTAAAGAACACACATGCCAATGCAGAAGACTTAAGAAACATGAGTTTAGTCCCTGGGTTGGGAAGATCCCCTGGAGGAGGGAATGGCAACCCACTCCAGTATTTTTGCCTGGAGCATTCCATGGACAGAGGAATCTGGTGGACTACAGTCCATAGGGTTGCACAGAGTTGGACACAACTGAATTGACATAGCATGCATTCACATATGTGTGTGTAACTAGATAGACAGATAAGATAGACGGATGTCCCTTTTCAGATTCTTTCCGTTATAGGTTATTATAAGACACTAAATATAGTTCCCTGTACTGTAGTGTGGGTTCTTATTGTCTATCAAATATCTTGGTTTTTAGAATAAATATGAAATCAGAGTAAATAGAATAAATTTGAAATTTGTAAGGGTATCATTTTATCAGTTCAGTTCAGTTGTCCAGTCGTGCCTGACTCTTTGTGACCCCCATGGACTGAAGCATGCCAGGCTTCCCTGTCCTTCACCATCTCCTGGAGCCTGCTCAAACTCATGTCCATTGACTCAGTGATGCCACCCAACCATCTAGTCCTCTGTCGTCCCCTTCTCCTTTTGTTTTCTATTTTTCACAATATCTGGATCTTTTCCAAGGAAATGTCTCTGCATCAGGTGGCCAAAGTATTGGAGCTTCATTTTCAGCATCAGTACTTCCAATGAATATTCAGGGTTTATTTCCTTTAGGATTGACAAGTTTGATCTCCTTTCAATCCAAGGGACTCTCAAGAGCCTTCTCTAACACCACAGTAGCCTTCTTTATGCTCAAATTCTCACAACCATATGTGACTACTGGGAAAACCATACCTTTGTCTACACAGACTTTTACCAGCAAAGTGATGTCTCTTATTTTCAATACACTGTCTAGGTTTGTCAGAGCTTTTCTTCCAAGGAGCAAGCGTCTTTTAATTTCACAGCTGCAGTCACCATCTGCATGGACTCTGGTACCCAAGAAAATAAAGTCTGTCACTGTTTCCATTGCTTGCCTATCTATTTGCCACGAAGTGATGGCACTTTATCAAGTTTGTTTTAAGTCTGAGAATCAGGATTTTAGTTATCAGAAGTAACTCTCTTAAAGTACATCATATTCATTTATCCAGTGTCTTCTTGATTATTTACTGAAGCACATTATTTTAATCAATCTCTTTGCATGACTTTTATAATAAAATTAATAAAAGAATATTTAAAAATATATTAACTGTTAAAGGACAAATTATATGCTCTGAAGCAAATTTCAAAATAATGAACACAGTTTTACTATTCCTCAGAAGTGGCAATGCATTTTAATTAGTAACTGTATTATTTTGGAAGGTTATCCAAGTCCTTAGAATATTAGAGCATCACATTTCTCTAATGAGGATAAATTGACAGGATGAAAGCGTTGCCACTGCCTAGAGAATACTACTATGTAATAAAAATGACTGAATCTGCGTAATAGCTAGGATCACTATGTACAGATTAATCTGTAATGCATAATGGCTGTAAAACATTCAACTGGTATAAAGACCATGGAATTTCTACCATAATTCTACCACTTAATAGAAATATAGAATCACTATAACAAATTAGCCATTGCAATTCATATATAAACACATGTGTACATATTTTATGTAGGTAAAAGTATATCATGCACAGCCATTATTCAACTTATGCATTTTATTTTATATATTTGCTTTTCTATCAGTTAAAAGTTCATATGTTATAAAGACATTTGTTAGAATTCCTTCTGTGAGTCTGGAAGTTGTCCCATAAAACAGGTGGCCAAAGTATTGGAGCTTCATTTTCAGCATCAGTACTTCCAATGAATATTCAGGGTTTATTTCCTTTAGGATTGACAAGTTTGATCTCCTTTCAATCCAAGGGACTCTCAAGAGCCTTCTCTAACACCACAGTAGCCTTCTTTATGCTCAAATTCTCACAACCATATGTGACTACTGGGAAAACCATACCTTTGTCTACACAGACTTTTACCAGCAAAGTGATGTCTCTTATTTTCAATACACTGTCTAGGTTTGTCAGAGCTTTTCTTCCAAGGAGCAAGCGTCTTTTAATTTCACAGCTGCAGTCACCATCTGCATGGACTCTGGTACCCAAGAAAATAAAGTCTGTCACTGTTTCCATTGCTTGCCTATCTATTTGCCACGAAGTGATGGCACTTTATCAAGTTTGTTTTAAGTCTGAGAATCAGGATTTTAGTTATCAGAAGTAACTCTCTTAAAGTACATCATATTCATTTATCCAGTGTCTTCTTGATTATTTACTGAAGCACATTATTTTAATCAATCTCTTTGCATGACTTTTATAATAAAATTAATAAAAGAATATTTAAAAATATATTAACTGTTAAAGGACAAATTATATGCTCTGAAGCAAATTTCAAAATAATGAACACAGTTTTACTATTCCTCAGAAGTGGCAATGCATTTTAATTAGTAACTGTATTATTTTGGAAGGTTATCCAAGTCCTTAGAATATTAGAGCATCACATTTCTCTAATGAGGATAAATTGACAGGATGAAAGCGTTGCCACTGCCTAGAGAATACTACTATGTAATAAAAATGACTGAATCTGCGTAATAGCTAGGATCACTATGTACAGATTAATCTGTAATGCATAATGGCTGTAAAACATTCAACTGGTATAAAGACCATGGAATTTCTACCATAATTCTACCACTTAATAGAAATATAGAATCACTATAACAAATTAGCCATGCATCCTCCTAGCATTTTCATTCATATATAAACACATGTGTACATATTTTATGTAGGTAAAAGTATATCATGCACAGCCATTATTCAACTTATGCATTTTATTTTATATATTTGCTTTTCTATCAGTTAAAAAGTTCATATGTTATAAAGACATTTGTTAGAATTCCCTTCTGTGAGTCTGGAAGTTGTCCCATAAAATCAAGATAACTAGATAAATACATTTTATTGTACATATTTCCATAAATATATGGATATATATGTATATATTTTTCTTATAAAATATCGTATTTAGCTCATTTTGAACATCACTTCATTTCAGTAAATATAGCTTTTTTTAGGTTTATAGTCTTCCATTTATCTATATGCCCTATTACATTTATTGCATCCCTTATTTATAAATATTTACACTGATATCAATGTTTACTACTGCACATCAGACTCCATTCAGCATCTGGATAAGTAAGAACATAAGGCTATTAATTTCAGTGTTTATAACTGTGTGTATGTGTGATCCTTGCATAGCTGTATAAGTGTCAAGAGGTCAAACTGGACAATACATATTGTCTCTGGATGTCAAAGCCTTGGCTATTTGCCATGTGACAATGGTTCTTCTATATGTGAACATACCAACTGAACATATTGTCAGTTGAGCTTAGTATAGCAAAATTTAGATATTTACATGTCCTGTGAAATAAGTTATAAAAAGAGAAGGAAAAGACAGATTAGGTATTTGACGTATTTCACATCCTAAAAACTGTAATATTTCTGTAAGCAAACATAAGAAGTTTGTCCCTCAGTGCTCCTGTTGATAGAATGAACTTTTCACCGGATGTTTTTTTAATCATCCTACCTATAAGGAAGGTTTTTGGGACACTGAAAGAAGGGGACATACTTAGCACCTTGTGTCCCATTGCTCAGATATGGAAAAACATCTTTCTGTCTGCTTTTCATAAGAGTAAGAATGTAAATGTATAGTGATTACATTTGAGTTTGGACATTTAAAACTGTTCAAGAAGCAAAAACTCATACCAGAAGAGGTCTGAAATACATTGAGGGAAGTATCTGATTATTACTTACAGTTATCATGAGTATACATTAAAGTTACTTATTTGGGAAAAATCCATCTAACTAATGTCTGTCTCTTCAGGTGTTGAAACACTGACCTACTGCCTTATAAATATAACCTACTACTTAAGTTGTGGCCTGGCCCAAAAGAACAAAAAAAGAAAAAAAAGAAGGCTCTTACTTCAACTTTGGTCAATGATCTCCACAAAGTGATGGCTATTTCTGTAAGAGAAATTCCTACAAGTAAAATTGCTTGAACCAAGGAATTTGTACTTCATTACCTCAGCTTTCTTATTTGGATATGGACCATCTCTACTGGACATACACTTTACTTTCTAGATTCTAGACTTGTCTTACTCCTTTTTAATGCCCAAATCCCTACAGCCTACAGCTGTGGTAAAAACATCAAATGTATGTGAAATGCTTTGAAAACTGCAAAAATCTTTATCAACATAACATATGAATGTGAAAGTGAAAGTGTTAGTCGCTCAGTCATGTCTGACTCTTTCCGACCCCATAGACTGTAGCCTGCCAGGCTCCTCTGTCCGTGGGATTTCCCAGGCAAGAATACTAGAATGGGTTGCCATTTCCTCCTCCAGGGGATCTTCCCAACCCAGGAATTGACCCGCATCTCCTGTATTGGCAGGCAGATTCTCTGCCATCTAAGTCACCAGGGAAGCCAACATAACATATACTTTTGTTAATTAAATGATGTCTTTGCACATGAATACAATGGCTATATCTGCATAATTTCCTTTTATTCAGAATCTAGCATGATTTCCTTATTAAAATATATTATGATACTGCTATTGAAATAAAGTTATGTTTTATGGCATAGCTGTCCATATTATAAAATCAGTGTGTAATCTATATCAATTAATGAGCCTAAAGCAGAATATTGTCGAGGGACCAAGCACTATAAACAGAAATCAGGGACATGTTTTCTCAGTATAACTTCCCAAGGTCTCTGCCCCTCTACCGTATTGCTTGTTCCACCTCAAGAGTCGTCAAGAAAACTCATTTGGATCCATACTCTAGAATGTGAAAAGTAACTTTTCAGTTAAGTAAATATTAGTGAAAATATTTGAAGAAAATATCTAGATAAATGCATAAAATAGGAAATGCATAATGATACACAATTCACTATAAAATAATACTGACATTTAACTAAATCCATTTAATTATAATCATGAGTCAATGACAAACAATTTTAAGAGAGAAATACAATGGCTCTATGTACAAGGGCCAGGTAGAGATAATTCAACTTAAAACTATTTTGGAGGATTGGATTCTATAGTTTCCACATTTTACCATTGTGAACTAGGAAGGTTTTTCATTTACTATATCATGTGCATATGGCTTTTCAAAGTCCTACAGTAAAATTGCTTGAACCAAGGAATTTGTACTTCATTACCTCAGCTTTCTTATTTGGATATGGACCATCTCTACTGGACATACACTTTACTTTCTAGATTCTAGACTTGTCTTACTCCTTTTTAATGCCCAAATCCCTACAGCCTACAGCTGTGGTAAAAACATCAAATGTATGTGACATGCTTTGAAAACTGCAAAAGTCTTTATCAACATAACATATGAACATGAAAGTGAAAGTGTTAGTCGCTCAGTCATGTCTGACTCTTTGCGACCCCATAGACTGTAGCCTGCCAGGCTCCTCTGTCCGTGGGATTTCCCAGGCAAGAATACTAGAATGGGTTGCCATTTCCTCCTCCAGGGGATCTTCCCAACCCAGGAATTGACCCGCATCTCCTGTATTGGCAGGCAGATTCTCTGCCATCTAAGTCACCAGGGAAGCCAACATAACATATACTTTTGTTAATTAAATGATGTCTTTGCACATGAATACAATGGCTATATCTGCATAATTTCCTTTTATTCAGAATCTAGCATGATTTCCTTATTAAAACATATTATGATACTGCTATTGAAATAAAGTTAGTTTTATGGCATAGCTGTCCATATTGTAAAATCAGTGTGTAATTTATATCAATTAATGAGCCTAAAGCAGAATATTGTCGAGGGACCAAGCACTATAAACAGCAATCAGGGACATGTTTTCTCAGTATAACTTCCCAAGGTCTCTGCCCCTCTACCGTATTGCTTGTTCCACCTCAAGAGTCGTCAAGAAAACTCATTTGGATCCATACTCTAGAATGTGAAAAGTAACTTTTCAGTTAAGTAAATATTAGTGAAAATATTTGAAGAAAATATCTAGATAAATGCATAAAATATGAAATGCATAATGATACACAATTCACTATAAAATAATACTGACATTTAACTAAATCCATTTAATTATAATCATGAGTCAATGACAAACAATTTTAAGAGAAATACAATGGCTCTATGTACAAGGGCCAGGTAGAGATAATTCAACTTAAAACTATTTTGGAGGATTGGATTCTATAGTTTCCACATATATGTGTGTAATCCTCGTATGATAACTGCAAAAGTGCAACTATAAAGTGAAGGGTGTTTGTTTCTTAAATATCTAAATGGGGTTATACACACATCATCATTTATTCTGATTATGTCTTCAGAAGATCCCCTGTTGCCAACACAGGCAACTAAACAAAGAACAAATTATATGAAGAATGAAAACTGTTACCCTGTCAATTCTTCATTTTAATTTGCATTTATAACCCACACCATATCAGAGTTTCTCAAGAAGTGATATTTCAGGTGTACAGAAGTTCTAAAAGAGCCTGTGAAAGTAGACATTACAATGTCCTCTCCCTTCCTGATTCATCTATTTCCCAAACAAGTGATGTGATCATATTCATCCAGGCCCCTTTGCTTCTAACATCCCTGCCTCTCAGTCACATGATAACTCAACTCAGCTACCAACTCTGGTAACTCTTCTCTAGCACTTTCCTTTCCCCAGAATGACTATAGTTTACTGCAAGAGTGAACCAGAAGCACAGTGCTTTCCATTTAGAAATTGTCACTTTCAGTACATTTTAACCTTTTCTGCATGAATTAAAGCACTAATGAGGTATTCAGCAGAGGCGTAGCAAGTAAAATTGAAGTCAATTTTTTTTCCAGAATACCATTTATATTCACTCTAGGTTAAATCAAAGACAATATGTTAATATTTAATTCCTCATGACATAAATAAGAAATAAGGAAGAAATACTAATTAAAGCAGAGATCTTTAAAGAAGAGTCACATACACGCTTTTGTGAATAAATGTGGGGGGATATGGAGCTACTTAAGAAATTTTCTGTAAGACAACTTAAAACATAAAAAAAAAATTGAAATATTAATGAATGCCTTTAAGCATACAAAATACATTATGGTTCTGTTCACTGGGGGAATGTCAGAGAATGTCAAGGGGTCAACCTTCTTTTATAAATGTTCTTAGAGTAGTCTGTAACCACAGTGTAAAATTTATAGTCACTTCCACCTGTGTTCTTGACCACATCCCAGGCAGTTTCCCTCAGGACTGCTCTCCATCAATTATCCACTCTCCTTTCTCTCTTTTCAACCTCTCCTTCTTTACTGGATACTTTCCTATAGCCTATACTCACATGCTCAAACATGTCAACTATTTTTCAATAAAACTAGCAAAAGCTAAATATAAATAATAAAATGAAATAAAGCTCTCCTTCAAAGAAGACATTTTTCTTGCTATTTTCACTTCCCTTTTTTTCTTGACAAATCTTGAAAAATCTGTCCTCCCTAGCTGTTTCTATGCCGTCATCATGCACAATTCCCCAGGCACTGTACTCTGGCTTCTGACATTACCACTTTGCTGAATTTGCTTTCATCAAGAATAACTTTCTGGTGTAAAATCTTTACCTTAATGAACTTCCATAGAACATTTGATGACACAAGATTGTTCCCGTCTATCTGAAACTCATCTTTCCTGAAGTTTCCGTGTCATGCTGTCTTGGTTCTTAACTTCCTTCTCCGATCATTCCTGCTTAATCGTATTCAGTGATTCTCTCCCCCAGCCCTTTCCATCTTTACCCTTGGTTTATTGCATCACCTTATGCTTCACAGCACAGTGGTGAAGAATCTGCCTGTCAGTGAAGGAGATTCAGAGGAAACAGGTTTGATCCTGGGTCAGGAAGAACCCCTGGAGGTGGACATGGCAACCCACTCCAATATTCTTGCCTGGAAAATCCCATGGACAAGAGGAACTGGCACAGTCCATGGGGTTGCAAATAGTCAAACACAACAACAGAGCACATGCTTCACTGAGATTATAAGTCATCAGAAGAGAACTCCATCCTCTTCTCTCAACCAAATCTATATACACTTACCTGTGTCAGTATTCATGTTTCTATCTTCTTCTCTTGGAAGAAATTCACCTTTTCCTACTGAATGTGCAATGAAGGAAAGCCAGAAATGTACATATTCACCAAAGCCAATGGAGAGGTGTAGCCTAAGAAGAGAGTTTCAGTAAATGGAAACTATGTCCTCATAGTTGCTCAGACCCAAAAACTACAAATCACTTTTCTTACCTTTACATCATCAGCCTGTTCTGTAGTATCTACATCCAAAATATACCTCAAACCAGTCTATCTCTCATCTCCACTGATACTACCTTAAAATGAGATGCTATCATGTCTTGCATAAACTACTGTAATAGGTTCCTCCTGGTGTTCCTGTTTCTTTCACTTTTATCTCCCTCCAAACTATTATTCAGCTTCCCTGGTGGCTCAGATGATAAAGAATCCACCTGCAATGCAAGAGACATGGGTTTGGTCCCTGGGTTGGGAAGATCCCTTGGAGAAGGAAATGGCAACCTACTCCAGTGTTCTTGCCCAGAAAAATTCCATGGACAGAGGAGCCTGGCAGTCTACAGTCCATGAGGTCGCAAAGAGTAGGACATAACTGAGTGACTTAACACTTTTGCTCACTTTCAATCTATTATTCACAAAGCAAACTGAGGTGTTATTTTTATGTACAAATGAGATCATATGACTCTTCTCCTTAAAACTCCTTAATGTCTTCCTATTATTCTTAGAATAAAGTCTGAACTATTCCCTGCAGCCTTCAAAGCTTTATGCAGCTTGACTCCTGCCTACTCTAGGCTCCTCTGATGTCACTTTTCCTTGTGTGCACCCCATCTCACCTCAAGGTCTTTTCATTTGCTGTTCAAAGTTCTTTCCCTGGCTTTTTCTTATTACTTGGGTCTTAGACTAAATATTATTAAAGCTGCCTTCTTCAACTAATTTATCTACTGGCTCTCGCTCCCTCCTTACATCCACCATCATCTTACCTCAATTAATTCCTTATAGCTCTTACTGCAATTTTAGCTTGTGTTTTTACTTACAGTTTTATAAGTTTAAGACTTGTCTCACCCCAAGACAGTAAGCTCCATGAAAGCAGGACTGTCTTTTTCATTGCTGAATGTCACATGCCTTGTATTATGCTTGTCCGTTCAATAAATATTTGGAAAGCATATGACAATGGTCAAGGGCATGGACTCAGTCAAATTCCCGGTTGTACCACTTAATGGATGTTTGATATGGTCAAGTCATTAAGCTCTCTCTGTAAGGCTGTTCTTCATCTGTAAAATGAAAAAAAATATAGCATCAAAATCCCATATGATATGTACGAAGATCTAAATGAGATTTTCATTGTTAAATACTTAGCAGAAAAATCTGGACATAAAGAGCACTCAAGAAATATTAACTATTTTAATTGAATTACCAAATAACACCTAACCAGTAAATATCAATTTTCTCCATGTATTATTTTGGACATCTTTCACACTGTTTCCCTGGGAAAAAATCTCTTTTATATTCATGGCCTCCATTTCTACCCATAAGTTAATCCACCCCAGTGCTGCATCTCCAAACTATTTCCTTGAATTATAAACTCCAGCTGCATACTCAATATTGCCACTTGAACATCCTATATGAAACTCAAACTGCAAATGTGCACGTGTGTGAATCTTAACTCGCCACATTCCTTGCACAATCTGCTTCTTCTGTAATTTGTATACTGACCATCTACCCACTTTCTTTAAAGCTGGAAGCCTTCAAGTTGATCTAGAGTTACATCCTTCCTCTGAAAACACAGAAGTCCTATCCCATATCCACTGTACAACATCAAATATGGCAAGTGATACTTTTTCTAAAAATGTTACAAATGAGATCATATGACTCTTCTCCTTAAAACTCCTTAATGTCTTCCTATTATTCTTAGAATAAAGTCTGAACTATTCCCTGCAGCCTTCAAAGCTTTATGCAGCTTGACTCCTGCCTACTCTAGGCTCCTCTGATGTCACTTTTCCTTGTGTGCACCCCATCTCACCTCAAGGTCTTTTCATTTGCTGTTCAAAGTTCTTTCCCTGGCTTTTTCTTATTACTTGGGTCTTAGACTAAATATTATTAAAGCTGCCTTCTTCAACTAATTTATCTACTGGCTCTCGCTCCCTCCTTACATCCACCATCATCTTACCTCAATTAATTCCTTATAGCTCTTACTGCAATTTTAGCTTGTGTTTTTACTTACAGTTTTATAAGTTTAAGACTTATCTCACCACAAGACAGTAAGCTCCATGAAAGCAGGACTGTCTGTCTTTTTCATTGCTGAATGTCACATGCCTTGTATTATGCTTGTCTGTTCAATAAATATTTGGAAAGCATATGACAATGGTCAAGGGCATGGACTCAGTCAAATTCCCGGTTGTACCAGTTAATGGATGTTTGATATGGTCAAGTCATTAAGCTCTCTCTGTAAGGCTGTTCTTCATCTGTAAAATGGAAAAAAAAATAGCATCTAAATCCCATATGATATTTACGAAGATCTAAATGAGATTTTCAGTGTTAAATACTTAGCAGAAAAATCTGGACATAAAGAGCACTCAAGAAATATTAACTATTTTAATTGAATTACCAAATAACACCTAACCAGTAAATATCAATTTTCTCCATGTATTATTTTGGACATCTTTCACACTGTTTCCCTGGGAAAAAATCTCTTTTATATTCATGGCCTCCATTTCTACCCATAAGTTAATCCACCCCAGTGCTGCATCTCCAAACTATTTCCTTGAATTATAAACTCCAGCTGCATACTCAATATTGCCACTTGAACATCCTATATGAAACTCAAACTGCAAATGTGCACGTGTGTGAATCTTAACTCGCCACATTCCTTGCACAATCTGCTTCTTCTGTAATTTGTATACTGACCATCTACCCACTTTCTTTAAAGCTGGAAGCCTTCAAGTTGATCTAGAGTTACATCCTTCCTCTGAAAACACAGAAGTCCTATCCCATATCCACTGTACAACATCAAATATGGCAAAGAAAAGAATTATAGCTGGAGATGAAAAAAATTGTTCATCAGAAAGGCACTTCCACTTTCTGCCTGCCCCACCGGCCAGCGTCTGCGCCCTGGGATGCCCGCTTCAGTACTCAGAGAGCGACGATCCCAAAGGCATTTGGACGTTTTGGAGGTCAGAAGTCAAATCAATGTGTCTGCAGGACTACATTCCATCTCGAAGCTTCAGGGGGAGAATCTTTTTCCTTGCCCTTCTAGAAGCCACCTGCATTGGGGTCTTGGCTCATGGCCCCTTCCTTACTTCATTACAACCCTTTGTTTCCATTGTCTTGTCTCCTACGATTGACTTTGATCCTCTTGCCTCCCTTCTATAGACACTGTGGTTATATTGAGCCTTCCTGAATAATCCAGGATAATCTCCCCATGTCAAGATCCTTAATTTTATCACTAAGTCCTTCCAACATGCAAGACAACATATTCACAAGTTCCAGGTATTAGGACATAATAACTAAGGGAGGGAGGAGCTGACCACAGAGGTTACTACAAAAGTCTAGCTGTTCATGTTAATGTATGGTGAAAACCATCACAATATTGTAATTATCCTCCAGTCAAAATAAATGAATTGAAAAAAAAGAAAGGCATTTCCTTTAAGATCAGATCCTCCCATGCTACCCAAAAGATTGTACATTCACATAAAAGGGAAAAAAACTCAAGAAATATTAACTATTTTAATTGAATTACCAAATAACACCTAACCAGTAAATATCAATTTTCTCCATGTATTATTTTGGACATCTTTCACACTGTTTCCCTGGGAAAAAAATCTCTTTTATATTCATGGCCTCCATTTCTACCCATAAGCTAATCCACCCCAGTGCTGCATCTACAAACTATTTCCTTGAATTATAAACTCCAGCTGCATACTCAATATTGCCACTTGAACATCCTATATGAAACTCAAACTGCAAATGTGCACGTGTGTGAATCTTAACTCGCCACATTCCTTGCACAATCTGCTTCTTCTGTAATTTGTATACTGACCATCTACCCACTTTCTTTAAAGCTGGAAGCCTTCAAGTTGATCTAGAGTTACATCCTTCCTCTGAAAACACAGAAGTCCTATCCCATATCCACTGTACAACATCAAATATGGCAAAGAAAAGAATTATAGCTGGAGATGAAAAAAACTGTTCATCAGAAAGGCACTTCCACTTTCTGCCTGCCCCACCGGTCAGCGTCTGCGCCCTGGGATGCCCGCTTCAGTACTCAGAGAGCGACAATCCCAAAGGCATTTGGACGTTTTGGAGGTCAGAAGTCAAATCAATGTGTCTGCAGGACTACATTCCATCTCGAAGCTTCAGGGGGAGAATCTTTTTCCTTGCCCTTCTAGAAGCCACCTGCATTGGGGTCTTGGCTCATGGCCCCTTCCTTACTTCATTACAACCCTTTGTTTCCATTGTCTTGTCTCCTACGATTGACTTTGATCCTCTTGCCTCCCTTTTATAGACACTGTGGTTATATTGAGCCTTCCTGAATAATCCAGGATAATCTCCCCATGTCAAGATCCTTAATTTTATCACTAAGTCCTTCCAACATGCAAGACAACATATTCACAAGTTCCAGGTATTAGGACATAATAACTGAGGGAGGGAGGAGCTGACCACAGAGGTTACTACAAAAGTCTAGCTGTTCATGTTAATGTGTGGTGAAAACCATCACAATATTGTAATTATCCTCCAGTCAAAATAAATGAATTGAAAAAAAAGAAAGGCATTTCCTTTAAGATCAGATCCTCCCATGCTACCCAAGTTCTCTCTGATGGACATTAGTAAATGTTAGAACATATCACCCCTAAATGTGTCACTTTGGCATAAGGATTTTTTGAGTGGAAAGTTATTGAGAAGAAAGAGATACAAGAAAAGTTCTCTGCTCTCCTATTTGACTGAAACCAGGACATAAATTTGTAAAAGTGCCTATACTTTCCTCTCTACCAGGAAGGACAAAAGTTAATCACTAGACACAACTCTAGACAACTCTAGCCCCAGAGGAATCTGCATAATAAACCTTGCTAAAACTACCCTTGAAAGTGTTAGTCACTAGGCCTGTCAGACTCTTTGCAATCCCATGAACTGTAACCTCCAGGCTCCTCTGTCCATAGGATTCTCCAGGCAAGAATACTGGAGTGGGTTGCCATTCTCTTCTCCAGGGAATCTTCCTTGACCCAAGGATTGAAGCCGGGTCTCCTGCATTGGCAGGCAAATTCGTTACAGTCTGAGACACCAGGGAAGATCTGTAAGACTACCCTTATCTACTATTAATTTCCCCATATACTTGCTGTCTCATAACTTGCTACCCCTAGAAGCTCAGAGTACTTTTCCTTTGTGTTGTCACACCTCTAAAAATTTATTGTTCTTTTGTTAGGATGTTACATAAATCCAAGTTCTAACTACCTCTTTGAGTTATCCATGCATGATGCACATGTTAATAAACTTGTTTGTTTTGCTCTCCTTAATCTGTCTTTTATTAGTCTAAATTATAGGATGCTGGATGCAAGCTATGTAGAGGATAAGGATATTTTTACTCTCCCACATACCCAAAGGATACACAATCCAGTGTCTTTTAATCTTTTGACATTTGGTATTAATAGATTCTAGGAAAAAGTCAAACTAGGTCAGTTCAACTAAACAGTGGAATTTTCCACTGTTTTCTAGAACTGTCAACAGGCAATTTGTGTATAAACACTCCCAAATTAAAGCTCCTGGAAATATGTAAGTCTTTTATTTCCTTTATGACTATTACAGTTTGCAAGTGAGGTATAAAAAAAACAATTAAAGTGAAAATGATGAGTAAATTAAATCTAGGGAGAAAAAGGATGCTAAATGAGAAGAGAGCAATTACACTGACTGTATTTTCTCTGATGTATCTCTAGTTTTCATACCAATTCATTGGCATTAGAATTAGGACCAAGATAACATTTCAAAACCAGTTTTTTCTCTTCATGTACATTTTAGTGAACAAAACATTTAGAATATGAAATATTATTAATGTTTGGTCATAGCTCAGGACAGCAAAGAACTCACTAAAAGTTGAATTTTAAGGCATGGAAAGAATAAATACAGTGCAAGTCATTCAACAGTGAAATAAAACTACTACCGACATAATGTGCTATTCTCCTATTAACTCTACTGAGAGAACCTGTAAAAAATTCTGAGTAAACAGACTCCATCACCAAATTCATTACTAAACATTTTTCCTCTGCAGACGAGTTCCCAGTTTCATCAACTTTTGTGAATGAGAGTCAAGTACAGCCTATAAGGAATAGGGAGGACACAAAGTTTATAACACAAAACAGTTCTGTGTGAATGAGATCTTACGAAAACGGTATTTAATGAGCAATGGCATCAAATGAAGTCATTCATAAACTGCTTCTTCTTACACTCCATCAAGCTGCTACTTAAAAGACATTCAAACATAAAGGGCAAACCCGGAAAGGCTATCTTTTGTCTCTGTGATATCACTATTTCCTGATCTTCCCCTTACTTTTGTCTTCTCAAGATCCTTGTCATGGATGTTTATGTCTCCCTTAAATTCACATGTTGAAAACTTAATGCCTTTGGGGCCTTTGGGAGAATACATTATGGGGAATCCATTTAAAACGTTGCCCTTAATCTGTCTTTTATTAGTCTAAATTATAGGATGCTGGATGCAAGCTATGTAGAGGATAAAGATATTTTTACTCTCCCAATGGATACACAATCCAGTGTCTTTTAATCTTTTGACATTTGGTATTAATAGATTCTAGGAAACAGTCAAACTAGGTCAGTTCAACTAAACAGTGGAATATTCCACTGTTTTCTAGAACTGTCAACAGGCAATTTGTGTATAAACACTCCCAAATTAAAGCTCCTGGAAATATGTAAGTCTTTTATTTCCTTTATGACTATTACAGTTTGTAAGTGAGGTATAAAAAAACAATTAAAGTGAAAATGATGAGTAAATTAAATCTAGGGAGAAAAAGGATGCTAAATGAGAAGAGAGCAATTACACTGACTGTATTTTCTCTGATGTATCTCTAGTTTTCATACCAATTCATTGGCATTAGAATTAGGACCAAGATAACATTTCAAAACCAGTTTTTTCTCTTCATGTACATTTTAGTGAACAAAACATTTAGAATATGAAATATTATTAATGTTTGGTCATAGCTCAGGACAGCAAAGAACTCACTAAAAGTTGAATTTTAAGGCATGGAAAGAATAAATACAGTGCAAGTCATTCAACAGTGAAATAAAACTACTACCGACATAATGTGCTATTCTCCTATTAACTCTACTGAGAGAACCTGTAAAAAATTCTGAGTAAACAGACTCCATCACCAAATTCATTACTAAACATTTTTCCTCTGCAGACGAGTTCCCAGTTTCATCAACTTTTGTGAATGAGAGTCAAGTACAGCCTATAAGGAATAGGGAGGACACAAAGTTTATAACACAAAACAGTTCTATGTGAATGAGATCTTACGAAAACGGTATTTAATGAGCAATGGCATCAAACGAAGTCATTCATAAACTGCTTCTTCTTACACTCCATCAAGCTGCTACTTAAAAGACATTCAAACATAAAGGGCAAACCTGGAAAGGCTATCTTTTGTCTTTGTGATATCACTATTTCCTGATCTTCCCCTTACTTTTGTCTTCTCAAGCTCCTTGTCATGAATGTTTGTGTCTCCCTTAAATTCACATGTTGAAAACTTAATGCCTTTGGGGCCTTTGGGAGATAATTAGGTCATTATGGGGGAATCCTCATAGATATGGTCAGTGTCCTTATAAAAGAGATTCCAGAGATAATTCTAGCTATCTTTCTACATAATGAAGACACAGCAAGAAGTTGGTAGTATGCAACCAAGAATCAGGCTTTCATCAGACACAAAATCTACCAGCTCCTTGAACTCCGACATGTAGCCTGAGATACTTGTTTGAGCCATTCAGTTTGTGTGTGTGTGTGTGTGTGTGTGTGTGTGTGTCTATCTTTTTTAGTAGCAGCCCAAATTGATGAAGACACAATATGAATTACAGACCTAAATGCAAAACCAGAAACTATAAAACTCTTAAGAGGAAAACATTGGCAGAAGACTCAATGACATATATCAAAGCATGACCCGCCTCCTAGAGTAATGGAAATAAAAACAAAAACAAACAAGTGGGACTTAATTAAACTCAGAAGTTTTTGCATAGCAAAGCAAACTATAAACAAGGTGAAAAGATAACTCTCAGAATGGGAGAAGATGATAGCAAATGAAACAACTGACAAAGGATTAATTTTCAAAATATACAAGCAGCTCAGACAACTCAATACCATAAAAACAAACAACCCAATCAAAAAATGGGAAAAAGACCTAAACACACATCTCTCCAAAGAAGGCATACAGATGGCCAACAAACACATGAAAAGATGCTCAACACTACCCATTTTTAGAGAAATGCAACTCAGAACTACAATGAGGTATCACCTCAAACTAGTCAGAATGGCCATCATCCAAAAGTCTACAAATAATAAATGCTGGAAAGGGTGTGGAAAAAAGGGAATTCTCTTGCACTGCTGGTGGGAATGTAAATTGATACAGCCACTATGGAAGACAGGATGGAGATTCCTTAAAACACTAGGAATAGAACCACCATATGACCCAGCAATCCCACTACTAGAAATATACTCTGAGGAAATCAAAATTGAAAAAGACACATGTACGCTGATGTTCATTGCAGCACTATTTACAATAACTAGGGCATGCAAGCAACCTAGATATTCATCAACAGATGAATAGACAAAGAAGCTGTGGTACATATATACAATGGAATATTACTCAGCCATAAAAAGGAATGCATCTGAGTCAGTTCTAATGAGGTAGATGAACCTAGAGCCTATTATACAGAGTGAAGTATATCAGAAAGAGAAAGATAAGCATTGTATACTAACACATATATATGTAGTCTAGAAAGATGGTACTGATGAATCTATACGCAGGGCAGTAATGGAGAAACAGACATAGAGAACAGACTTTAAGAACACTGGGGGGAGGGAGGAGTGGGTCAGACATATGGCAAGAGTAACATGGAAACTTACTTTACTGTATGTAAAATATATAAGTAGTGGGAATTTGCTGTAAGACTAAGGGAATTCAAATAGTGTCTCTGTAATGACCTAGAGGGGCGGAATGGGAAGGGAGAAGGGAGAGAAGTTCAGGAAGGAGAGAACAAATGTATACCTTTGGCCGATTTCTGTTGATGTTTGGCAGTAAACAACATAACTCTGTAAAAGTATTATCCTTCAATTAAAAAATAAAATAGGGCTTCCCTGGTGGTTCAGTGGATAAGGACACCGCCTTGCAGTGCAAGGGGCGCCAGTTCGATCCCTGGCCTGGGAAGATCCCACGTGCCGCGGAGCGGCTGGACCGATGTGTCCAACTACAAAATGATATAGCAAATGAAACAAAACTGACAAAGGATTAATTTTCAAAATATACAAGCAGCTCAGACAACTCAATACCATAAAAACAAACAACCCAATCAAAAAATGGGAAAAAGACCTAAACACACATCTCTCCAAAGAAGGCATACAGATGGCCAACAAACACATGAAAAGATGCTCAACACTACCCATTTTTAGAGAAATGCAACTCAGAACTACAATGAGGTATCACCTCAAACTAGTCAGAATGGCCATCATCCAAAAGTCTACAAATAATAAATGCTGGAAAGGGTGTGGAAAAAAGGGAATTCTCTTGCACTGCTGGTGGGAATGTAAATTGATACAGCCACTATGGAAGACAGGATGGAGATTCCTTAAAACACTAGGAATAGAACCACCATATGACCCAGCAATCCCACTACTAGAAATATACTCTGAGGAATTCAAAATTGAAAAAGACACATGTACGCTGATGTTCACTGCAGCACTATTTACAATAACTAGGACATGCAAGCAACCTAGATATTCATCAACACATGAACAGATAAAGAAGCTGTGGTACATATATACAATGGAATATTACTCAGCCATAAAAAGGAATGCATCTGAGTCAGTTCTAATGAGGTAGATGAACCTAGAGCCTATTATACACAGTGAAGTATATCAGAAAGAGAAAGATAAGCATTGTATACTAACACATATATATGTAGTCTAGAAAGATGGTACTGATGAATTTATATGCAGGGCAGTAATGGAGAAACAGACATAGAGAACAGACTTTAAGAACACTGGGGGGAAGGAGGAGTGGGTTAGACATATGGCAAGAGTAACATGGAAACTTACTTTACCATACGTAAAATAGATAAGTAGTGGGAATTTGCTATAAGACTAAGGGAATTCAAATAGGATCTCTGTAATGACATAGAGGGGTGGGATGGGAAGGGAGAAGGGAGAGAAGTTCAGGAAGGAAAGAACAAATGTATACCTTTGGCCGATTTTTGTTGATGTTTGGCAGTAAACAACATAACTCTGTAAAAGTATTATCCTTCAATTAAAAAAAAAATTGGGCTTCCCTGGTGGTCCAGTGGGTAAGTACACCGCCTTGCAGTGCAAGGGGTGCCAGTTCGATCCCTGGCCTGGGAAGATCCCATGTGCCGCGGAGCAGCTGGACCGATGTGTCCAACTACCAAGCCGGAGCTCTGGAGCGCATGCACCCAAAACTGGTGCTCTGCGATGAGAGGCCACTGCAACGGGAGGCCCACACGGGCCAAAGAACGAAGATGGATGAAAAATAGATAAATGAAAGACCAACAGAAGTGGCCTGCTCTCCTCCCTCCCCAACCCGCTCCCCCCAAAAACAATTTAAAAAATAAAAAATAAAATAAAATAAAAATATGTATATTTTAGAAGCTTTTAAATATGAAAAATTTAGAATAATACAACCAAAATGCAATGGTAAGACAAGTTAACTCAAAAATATTATATATAAAAATATACATATATATGTGTCAGAGAGACAGAGACAGATACAAAGACTGCGAGAGACTGAGGCATTGATTTTGATGACACAGTTCACACAATTATGGGATCTAGCAAGTCTGATATTGGTAGAGCTATGTGACAAGTTGGAAATTCAGGAAGAGCTGATAATACAGGCTTGAGTCCGAAATGCGTAGCGCAGGCCAGCAGGCTGGGAACTCAAGGCAACATTTCTGTTTGCAGTCTTCTTCCCCTAGCTTTATGGAGGTATAATTGACAAATAAAATTGTATGTATAAAGTTGCAATTAGACATAAATATACTTGGACAAATGATTGTTAATATCTGGTTAATTCTCAAATACATCAGCTCACATAATCATCTGTTCTACTTTTGTGATGAGAATGCTTAAGGTCGACCCTCAGCAAATTTCAAGAACACAATACAGTATTAACTACTGTCACCATTAGATCCCCAGAGCTCTTTAATTTATGGCAAGAGTAACATGGAAACTTACTTTACCATACGTAAAATAGATAAGTAGTGGGAATTTGCTATAAGACTAAGGGAATTCAAATAGGATCTCTGTAATGACATAGAGGGGTGGGATGGGAAGGGAGAAGGGAGAGAAGTTCAGGAAGGAAAGAACAAATGTATACCTTTGGCCGATTTTTGTTGATGTTTGGCAGTAAACAACATAACTCTGTAAAAGTATTATCCATCAATTAAAAAAAAAATAGGGCTTCCCTGGTGGTCCAGTGGGTAAGGACACCGCCTTGCAGTGCAAGGGGTGCCAGTTCGATCCCTGGCCTGGGAAGATCCCATGTGCCGCGGAGCAGCTGGACCGATGTGTCCAACTACCAAGCCGGAGCTCTGGAGCGCATGCACCCAAAACTGGTGCTCTGCGATGAGAGGCCACTGCAATGGGAGGCCCACACGCGCCAAAGAACGAAGATGGATGAAAAATAGATAAATGAAAGACCAACAGAAGTGGCCCGCCCTCCTCCCTCCCCAACCTGCTGCCCCCCCAAAAATTTAAAAAATAAAAAATAAAATAAAATAAAAAATATGTATATTTTAGAAGCTTTTAAATATGAAAAATTTAGAATAATACAACCAAAATACAATGGTAAGACAAGTTAACTCAAAAATATTATATATAAAAATATACATATATATGTGTCAGAGAGACAGAGACAGATACAAAGACTGCGAGAGACTGAGGCATTGATTTTGATGACACAGTTCACACAATTATGGGATCTAGCAAGTCTGATATTGGTAGAGCTATGTGACAAGTTGGAAATTCAGGAAGAGCTGATAATACAGGCTTGAGTCCGAAATGCGTAGCGCAGGCCAGCAGGCTGGGAACTCAAGGCAACATTTCTGTTTGCAGTCTTCTTCCCCTAGCTTTATGGAGGTATAATTGACAAATAAAATTGTATGTATAAAGTTGCAATTAGACATAAATATACTTGGACAAATGATTGTTAATATCTGGTTAATTCTCAAATACATCAGCTCACATAATCATCTGTTCTACTTTTGTGATGAGAATGCTTAAGGTCGACCCTCAGCAAATTTCAAGAACACAATACAGTATTAACTACTGTCACCATTAGATCCCCAGAGCTCTTTAATTTAGTACCTGAAGAGATGTATTCTTTGAACAGAATCTCCCTATCTTTCCCACCACATACCACCTACTTTCTGTTTCTACAATTTGACTTTAAGATTTCACATATAAATAAGATCATATAGTACTTTTTTTGGTCTGAGTAACTTCACTAAATATCTTATAATCCATATTTCTGCAAATGGCAGGACTGCCTTTTTCTCATGGCTAAATAATATTCAGTGAATGACTGAAATTGAGCATGAGGGATCTTTGAGGGATGATAGAAACATTTTAAAATCAAATTGGAGTGATTGGTTGCACAGTTCAGTATGTTTGCTAAATGGCACTGACGTATACAATTGAAATAAATAGCTTGTATGATGCATAAATTATACCTCAAAACAGTTTTTAAAAACTATAACAAACATAATCTAATATGTAACAGTGAAATATTAAAAATGTTTTCCTTAATATTAGAAACAAGACATGAAAGGCAACTATCAACACTTCTATTCAGCATTAACACTACAGACCTAGTTGCATGGACAATAAAATTTTAAAAAGATATAAAAAGTGGGAAGTAAATAACAGCACATATGAATTTTATTTCCAATAACAACATCGATATAAATGTAAAATATCTTAGGATAATTTTAACTGAAAATGTAGAGTACATATGCTTGCATGCCCTTAAAAATAGTTTTAACAATGGAATAGATAAAAAAAAAAAAGTGATGTAAATAAACTGAGAGCAAAGTAGTAAGACTGGATGTTACAGTTACACAAATGCTCCTCAAAACAACACATATAATCTGTCAAAATTTCTTCTTCTCTTAGAAAAGAGCAAAGCAATGCTATCGTTGAGAGCAAAGAGTAAGACTAGACAATTCAAATTTTACTTTATTTGGAGGTATAATTGACAAATAATGCAATCATAAATATACTTGGACAAATGATTGTTAATATCTGGTTAATTCTCAAATACATCAGCTCACATAATCATCTGTTCTACTTTTGTGATGAGAATGCTTAAGGTCGACCCTCAGCAAATTTCAAGAACACAATACAGTATTAACTACTGTCACCATTAGATCCCCAGAGCTCTTTAATTTAGTACCTGAAGAGATGTATTCTTTGAACAGAATCTCCCTATCTTTCCCACCACATACCACCTACTTTCTGTTTCTACAATTTGACTTTAAGATTTCACATATAAATAAGATCATATAGTACTTTTTTTGGTCTGAGTAACTTCACTAAATATCTTATAATCCATATTTCTGCAAATGGCAGGACTGCCTTTTTCTCATGGCTAAATAATATTCAGTGAATGACTGAAAGTGAGCATGAGGGATCTTTGAGGGATGACAGAAACATTTTAAAATCAAATTGGGGTGATTGGTTGCACAGTTCAGTATGTTTGCTAAATGGCATTGATGTATACAATTGAAATAAATAACTTGTATGATGTATAAATTATACCTCAAAACACAGTTTTTAAAAACTATAACAAACATAATCTAATATGTAACAGTGAAATGTTAAAAAATGTTTTCATTAATATTAGAAACAAGACATGAAAGGCAACTATCAACACTTCTATTCAGCATAACACTACAGACCTAGTTGCATGGACAATAAAATTTTAAAAAGATATAAAAAGTGGGAAGTAAATAACAACACATATGAATTTTATTTCCAATAACAACATCGATATAAATGTAAAATATCTTAGGATAATTTTAACTGAAAATGTAGAGTACATATGCTTGCATGCCCTTAAAAATAGTTTTAACAATGGAATAGATAAAAAAAAAAAAGTGATGTAAATAAACTGAGAGCAAAGTAGTAAGACTGGATGTTACAGTTACACAAATGCTCCTCAAAACGACACATATAATAAAATTCTAGTCAAAATCTCTTCTTCTCTCTTAAAAAAAAAAAAAAAGAGCAAAGCAATCGTTTAGGTAGAAGAATCAGTAAGCAAGAAAATACAAGTGAACTTAGCCAGAAAGCAGAGTTACGATCAGAGTTTACCATCACTTAATAAAATTCAGCTACAATACTTGAAATGATGAAAAATAGAAAGTTATCACATGCTAAATGTTGATATGGTTGCCTATATACAAATTTGTTTTAAAATAAACACCCACTACTAACAAAACTAAAGTCAAAGAACTAAATAAGGAAATAATTTATATTGCATATGATAGACAATGAGTTCATATGTTTAATATAGATAAATGTTTTATACTGATTTAGATAAAAATCTGAAATAGGACAAAAATGGACGAGAGGGGAAAATGAAATTCCTAAAATAAATGACTATTCAGCATACTTAAAATACTCTAATAGATAAAATTTATATGGAATAAAAAAATACTTTACTGTATACTGTACAAGGATGATAAATCAAATAAATGCAGATGTTTATATAAAAGACAATTTTCTCTATTGAGCTGGCAGAGGGTATTTTTTAAAAACATAATACTGTTAGCAAGAATGAAGAGAAATGGAGAATAAATTGATCCTTTTCTGTAATTCAATCTGAAAGCACTTCCATAAACATTATAGAAGAGTGACCCAGCATAAATAACCTAAAGCATTGTCATAATTATCCCAACAACATTATTACTGATGCTGAAATAAGACTGAGTTTCAAGGGCAAACTTATCAACTCCATCATAAGAAATAGTACCCTCTTCAAAATATAGAAGATGAAGTCATAGCATTAACACTGCAGACCTAGTTGCATGGACAATAAAATTTTAAAAAGATATAAAAAGTGGGAAGTAAATAACAGCACATATGAATTTTATTTCCAATAACAACATTAATATAAATGTAAAATATCTTAGGATAATTTTAACTGAAAATGTAGAGTACATATACTTGCATGACCTTAAAAATAGTTTTAACAATGGAATAGATAAAAAAAAAAAGTGATGTAAATAAACTGAGAGCAAAGTAGTAAGACTGGATGTTACAGTTACACAAATGCTCCTCAAAACAACACATATAATAAAATTCTAGTCAAAATCTCTTCTCTTCTTCTCTCTTAGAAAAAAGAGCAAAGCAATGCTATCGTTTAGGTAGAAGAATCAGTAAGCAAGAAAATATAAGTGAACTTAGCCAGAAAGCAGAGTTATGATCAGAGTTTACCATCACTTAATAAAATTCAATTACAATACTTGAAATGATGAAAAACAGAAAGTTATCACATGCTAAATGTTGATATGGTTACCTATATACAAATTTGTTTTAAAATAAACACCCACTACTAACAAAACTAAAGTCAAAGAACTAAATAAGGAAGTAATTTATATTGCATATGATAGACAATGAGTTCATATGTTTAATATAGATAAATGTTTTATACTGATTTAGAGAAAAATCTGAAATAGGACAAAAATGGACGAGAGGGGAAAATGAAATTCCTAAAATAAATGACTATTCAGCATACTTAAAATACTCTAATAGATAAAATTTGTATGGAATAAAAAAAAACACTTCACTGTATACTGCACAAGGATGATAAGAAATCAAATAAATGCAGATGTTTAAAAGACAATTTTCTCTATTGAGCTGGCAGAGGGTAATTTTTAAACACATAATACTGTTAGCAAGAATGAAGAGAAATGGAGAATAAATTGGTCCTTTTCTGTAATTCAATCTGAAAGCACTTCCATAAACATTATAGAAGAGTGACCCAGCATAAATAACCTAAAGCATTGTCATAATTATCCCAACAACATTATTACTGATGCTGAAATAAGACTGAGTTTCAAGGGCAAACTTATCAACTCCATCATAAGAAATAGTACCCTCTTCAAAATATAGAAGATGAAGTCATAGCTGGAGCTCAAAGCCGTTGCTCTGTGACAATCTAGAAAGGTGGGATGGGGTGGAAGGTTGGAGGTGGGAGGGAAGGTCCAGAGGGAGGGGACATGTGTATACCTATGGCTGGCTCAGGTTGCTGTATGACAGAAACCAACATAATATTGTAAAGTAATTATCCTCCAATTAAAAATAAATAATTTTTAAAATGACAATATTGATATATAAAAGTTCTTATTTGAAAGCTAAGGCTATGTTGTTAGTATGGAAGGAAATTGTAAACAAAATTAGATTGTTTGCTGTAATTGATAATTTTTGAAATGCTAGCACTTTCCACTTTTAGACTGTCTGCTACAATAATCCTCAAATCATGTTAGTCAGTACTCTACTTTCGAAAGTAAACAAATCTCTTCTTGTAGCACAGTCTATTCCTAGCTCTTAGTTAATGAAGTTGAAAATATGTTTAATTGACATCTAAATTAACAGAAAAGTTGTTACTGGGAAAATGCACAGGATAAAAAATAATGACAATTTTATTAACACCTAGCAACTTATTTTATATATATATATATATATATATATATATATAGCTAATCACATGGTACAAATTATTTCTTTTCAATTAATCTTCTTTCATGCCTTCAGAATGTGACCCCCATCTAGAACAACAGCAAACAATTCTATTAGCTAAAAATTCTAGAGATAGATATTTCATAGCCTTTTATGAGACGAGCATCTGAGAGCCCTTAGCCCTAAGTTGAATTCTTGCTCTGAAAGAGATGGGAACTCTAAGAATCAGTCACCTCGAAAAGATAATCCCTGACCATCTGGAATCTTATAAAGATATATCTCTTGGATGAAACTCTTAATCATGAGTTAAGAAGACAGACCCCAAAACCATGCCTAGGGTAAATATCAAAATGTAAGACAGCTGGAGCAGCATGGTAGCCATCTCAACTGTTCAGGCATTATGATGCAGTGCCTTTGTTATTCAGACCTCCATTTCCCTCCTTACCACTGTGAGACCCTAGATAAATTCTCTCTCTGGTTCTTATTTTCTTTATTTGCAAGTTGGAGATAGTATCCCTACCTCACAAGGTTATAAAATTACTGTAAATTTTTGCAAGATATGTATACACATGAATACAGGTGTAGCCTCACCCATGTATGTCTGGCACATAGCTGACACTAGTACTTCCCTTCTACACTGGTACATTAAAAGGCTTGCTGTCAGGTACAGACATGCAAAAGCACTTTAGTTGATCTATGGAATTTTCCTCGAGTTTTCTTGGCTTCTTTTTAGTTGTTTAAAATGCATTGATATATAAAAGTTCTTATTTGAAAGCTAAGGCTATGTTGTTAGTATGGAAGGAAATTGTAAACAAAATTAGATTGTTTGCTGTAATTGATAATTTTTGAAATGCTAGCACTTTCCACTTTTAGACTGTCTGCTACAATAATCCTCAAATCATGTTAGTCAGTACTCTACTTTCGAAAGTAAACAAATCTCTTCTTGTAGCACAGTCTATTCCTAGCTCTTAGTTGAAGCTGAAAATATGTTTAATTGACATCTAAATTAACAGAAAAGTTGTTACTGGAAAAATGCACAGGATAAAAAATAATGACAATTTTATTAACACCTAGCAACTTATTTTTGGTATATATATATATATATATATGTATGTATGTATTTGCTAATCACATGGTAGAAATTATTTCTTTTCAATTAATCTTGTTCCATGCCTTCAGAATGTGACTCCATCTAGAACAACAGCAAACAATTCTATTAGCTAAAATTTCTAGAGATAGATATTTCATAGCATTTTATGAGACGAGCATCTGAGAGCCCTTAGCCCTAAGTTGAATTCTTGCTCTGAAAGAGATGGGAACTCTAAGAATCAGTCACCTCGAAAAGATAATCCCTGACCATCTGGAATCTTATAAAGATATATCTCTTGGATGAAACTCTTAATCATGAGTTAAGAAGACAGACCCCAAAACCATGCCCAGGGTAAATATCAAAATGTAAGACAGCTGGAGCAGCATGGTAGCCATCTCAACTGTTCAGGCATTATGATGCAGTGCCTTTGTTATTCAGACCTCCATTTCCCTCCTTACCACTGTGAGACCCTAGATAAATTCTCTCTCTGGTTCTTATTTTCTTTATTTGCAAGTTGGAGATAGTATCCCTACCTCACAAGGTTATAAAATTACTGTAAATTTTTGCAAGATATGTATACACATGAATACAGGTGTAGCCTCACCCATGTATGTCTGGCACATAGCTGACACTAGTACTTCCCTTCTACACTGGTACATTAAAAGGCTTGCTGTCAGGTACAGACATGCAAAAGCACTTTAGTTGATCTATGGAATTTTCCTCGAGTTTTCTTGGCTTCTTTTTAGTTGTTTTGATGAGTAAAGAGAACAGAGAAGGGCAGTGCTACTGTCATTTAGTGACCAGAGGCCACGCTACAATATATCAGAAAGCGCCAGAAAAAAGGAAGAGAGGGAAGGAGGAAGAGGGAAGGAAGGAAAAGAGAAAAGATAAATGACCCTCCTAAAATGTCAAATTTGCCACTGTGGAGAAACAAAGAGGGACCTTTTGTTTAGGTGACCCGAGGTCATTGGCCCTCAGAAAGACTTCTTTTCCCTGTAACCCTGGAGGAGGGCATGACAACCACCCCAGAATTCTTGCCTCACACACACACACACAGACACAGACACAGACACACACACACACACGAAGCTCCTAGGCACTACCTGATTTGGTTTGAAAACTGTTGGATTTAAAAGACCAAAGCAATACTTGGTCTGTTGTCCTCACTTGCTGCCTTGAATCTTATCTTTTTAAAATTTTACATTTGAGAGGCATTTGAAGAGTAACTGTTAAGAGTTCAGGAGTCAGACTCCTAGCTTCCAACTCTGGTACTGCCCTTCTACAAGCTTTGTGACATAAAGTGATTCTGTAACCTCTCTGAACTTCAATATCCTCATCAATAAAATGGAAATTACAGTACCATGAGTTAATGAATTGAAAGCATTTAGAACAAGGCTTACTCACTGAATCTGAGTTATTAATATTACCACTACCCCTGTATCAGCTGAATACCCTGACCTTCAAACCACCTAGATGTTGACACTTTCAGGATGAAAAAAACTCTTTCTAATCATGAGTTAAGAAGACAGACCCCAAAACCATGCCCAGGGTAAATATCAAAATGTAAGACAGCTGGAGCATGGTAGCCATCTCAACTGTTCAGGCATTATGATGCAGTGCCTTTGTTATTCAGACCTCCATTTCCCTCCTTACCACTGTGAGACCCTAGATAAATTCTCTCTCTGGTTCTTATTTTCTTTATTTGCAAGTTGGAGATAGTATCCCTACCTCACAAGGTTATAAAATTACTGTAAATTTTTGCAAGATATGTATACACATGAATACAGGTGTAGCCTCACCCATGTATGTCTGGCACATAGCTGACACTAGTACTTCCCTTCTACACTGGTACATTAAAAGGCTTGCTGTCAGGTACAGACATGCAAAAGCACTTTAGTTGATCTATGGAATTTTCCTCGAGTTTTCTTGGCTTCTTTTTAGTTGTTTTGATGAGTAAAGAGAACAGAGAAGGGCAGTGCTACTGTCATTTAGTGACCAGAGGCCACGCTACAATATATCAGAAAGCGCCAGAAAAAAGGAAGAGAGGGAAGGAGGAAGAGGGAAGGAAGGAAAAGAGAAAAGATAAATGACCCTCCTAAAATGTCAAATTTGCCACTGTGGAGAAACAAAGAGGGACCTTTTGTTTAGGTGACCCGAGGTCATTGGCCCTCAGAAAGACTTCTTTTCCCTGTAACCCTGGAGGAGGGCATGACAACCACCCCAGAATTCTTGCCTGGGGAAAACACACACACACACACAGACACACACACACACACACACACGAAGCTCCTAGGCACTACCTGATTTGGTTTGAAAACTGTTGGATTTAAAAGACCAAAGCAATACTTGGTCTGTTGTCCTCACTTGCTGCCTTGAATCTTATCTTTTTAAAATTTTACATTTGAGAGGCATTTGAAGAGTAACTGTTAAGAGTTCAGGAGTCAGACTCCTAGCTTCCAACTCTGGTACTGCCCTTCTACAAGCTTTGTGACATAAAGTGATTCTGTAACCTCTCTGAACTTCAATATCCTCATCAATAAAATGGAAATTACAGTACCATGAGTTAATGAATTGAAAGCATTTAGAACAAGGCTTACTCACTGAATCTGAGTTATTAATATTACCACTACCCCTGTATCAGCTGAATACCCTGACCTTCAAACCACCTAGATGGTGACACTTTCAGGAGGCAAAATGTTCTATAGATTGTGTGGGTTCTTGGAAGTCAAAAGCTCTAAAAATCCAAGCTACACGTCCTATCACTATGACCTTGAGCAAGTCATTAAATTTCCACATTTCCTTCATCTGTGGGGAAAAAAAGGGAGGCTGCACGCATGAGTGCTCAGTCGCATCCAACTCTTTGTGACCCCATGGACTGTAGCCTATCCGTGGAATTTTCCAGGCAAGAATACTGGAACGGGTTGCCATTCCCTTCTCCAGAGCATCTTCCCGACCCAGGGACTGAATCCACATCTCCTGGGTCTCCTGCATTGGCAAGCAGATTTTTTACTACTTAGGTCACCTGGGAATCCACCCACCCCCCCACAAAGGGGAGGA
The DNA here is from genome assembly GCA_022376925.1 of Tragulus kanchil. Lineage (NCBI taxonomy): Eukaryota > Metazoa > Chordata > Mammalia > Artiodactyla > Tragulidae > Tragulus > Tragulus kanchil. Next base: position 6,896,059 of record JAIOJX010000018.1, read on the forward strand.
AGCAATAATAAATTCCTACACAGAAAGGCTTTCATAAGGATTTAATTAAATGTTATACATGATGCCTACTGTTCTAAGTGGCACATGGTAAGACCTCAATAAATTTAAAAAGCTGTATGTGCTATCTTAATTCAGCAATCTTGTTAATATAATAACATATTAACATGTAATAATGCAAATGTGTCAGCACAATAAACTTCACTGTAATAACTACAAGGTGCTATACATCTGTTACGAAACCACATATATAACATATACAATTACAAACTATGATGTACACTATCGCTTGATCTTCATATGCTTGATGATCAAGAAAAATGCCCATCACAGCATGCAAAGGCTGACACAATCTGATGCCCCACTTCTCCCATTCTTGCTCACCTTCTTTACGCTCCAGGGACACTGGGTTTCTTTCTGTTCTTTGCACACTCTATGTTATTTCTGCTGCTGGGACCTTTCCATTTTATGTTTCCCACAGAACACTTTTCCTCCAGCTCTTGTCATCTTGAATTACTCTCTCCACTCGGTCTCTCCTAAAATTTCAGGACCTCAGGCCATCCCTGAACATTCTGTTACCTGTGTCAACCCTCACCATAACCACTGTCATACTGCCTTGTTTTATCTTCCTTGTAGCACTCATAACAGAGAAAAGGTTTTTTTTTTTTTTCATTTTTAACTTGTTTCATCTAACTAGATTGTAAACTCAGTGGAAGGAGAAGCTGTGCCTCACTTTTTCACCAATGTAGCCCCAGAATCTCTATTTCTCTCCCTGTTTATGTGTTTTTCTCTCTCTGCAAATAAATGTTTGCTTTGGCTGTTGTTCTTGAATAAATGAGTGAACACATGAAAACAGTCTAGTCAAACTTCAATGGTGGGAGATACAATTTTATTCAGCCTTAATTCATTAAAAAAAAAAAAACTCTTAGTAAATATAAGATCACTTAAATAACAGAATAGCATTGTAAATTTGAGTTTTATCAGGCAAATGTTATACAATATTTTAGTAGTACTTCTTCCTAGACTTGAAAACAAGGTCTACAGCTGAACCTTGTATGTGCACTTCAATCAAGCATAAGTCACCTTGCTGACTGCCAAAAGGAAATTCATGGTGCTATTTCTTTTTTTGAGGGGGAGCTTCTTAGATGTGTTCCATCAAAACTTATTTGCTTATTCTATAAACACTGATGGATATATAAGGTCAAATTCTGGGGTAAAATTAATGCCTTAAGTTTAAAAATTCATTGAGTCATTAAGTTTTCTTACATGGCATATGAGTATTTTTTGTATCTATTTGCAGAAGAGTAGGTAGAAAGAAATGTTAGCCCTGATATACGTTATAATAAGTTAAGTGAAAGTTGCTCAGTCGTATTCAACTTTTCACAACCCATGGACTGTAGCCCACCAGGTTCCTCTGTCCATGGAATTTCTTAGGCAAGTATAGTGGAGTGGGTTGCCATTCCCTCCAGGGGATCTTCCCAACCCAGGGATCAAACCCAGGTCTCCCACACTGCAGATGGATTCTTTACCAGCTGAGCCACCAGAGAAGCCCATGCTATAATACACAGCTTTAAAATTCATTTCAGTATTTATAATCTTGCAATAATATTATCTGAAACATTTCCGACAGTTTCACTATCTACTGCATCCCTCAGTTTAGCTGGTACCACAAATCCTTCTCTGAAACAAGTAAATTTTAAAATGATGTTTTCCTATCAGTGTTTCTAGAGAAACACTGTAATTATTTCTTCAAATGGGGATTATTTGGACATATTGCCACAAGCTGTTTGCAAAATACAGCTGCCTTACATTTTAAAGACATTCGAGTATGGGTAGTCAATTTTTGTTAAGGTGAATTCATTTATTCTCATGATGTAGTTCACAAAATTAAAGGTTTCCTTTTGTAGTAATTTACAATTTTACATAGTCCAGAAATAGTTCTGCCTTAAAACCAGTGGGATTTTGTAGATTCTTCAATATGTAAAGTTGGAAGAAAACTTAAGATGCTTTACTAGTAAACACACTAAGTGATAGGAGACAATAACTTAGAGGTACTTGTAGAAATAAATTATGAAAATATTAATCTCATGATAATAGTTTATACTGATCCAATCACCATTAAAGACAGCACTCCTATTTTAGAATAAAAGGATGGAACTTCTGTTGAGAAAAATAATTCAAAAGTTAGATATAGATAAATACACAAAAATAATCACTGTTGGTTTTTTAAAATAATAGTGAATATGTGAAATTAGCCTTCAAATGGTGCAACAATAAAGAGACAATTAAGCAAATTATAGTATCTTCACTTGATTGACCATTATGCAGCAATCAAGATGGTTATGATAAGATGCTAAAAATATAATTAATGCTTAATAAGAATGACATTTTTACTAAGATGTAAACATGTGTATGAGGCTTCCCTGGTGGGCCTGCAATGCAGGAGACACAGGAGACACCGGTTCCATCCCTGGGTCCAAAAGATCCCCTGAAGGAGGAAATGGCAACCCACTCCAGTATTCTTGCCTGGGAAATCCCATGGACAAGGGAGCCTGGTGGGCTATAGTCTGAAGGGTCACAAAGGGTCAGACATCACTGAGTGACAAATCACAGCACTCATTAGTTTCATTTTACAAAATGCAAGATTTCCCAAGAAAAGCATTACAATTGTATGTTCTTGTGAACCACAATGTAACAAGAGAAAAGACAGATAAATACATGGCATTATGATTCAATTTTCTTCTTTGATGTTTCAGATTTTTTTTTTTAATTTTGGCCTCTCTTATTGATTTTTTTTTATCCATTTATTTTCATTCATTTTTACTCTTTGGCCTGTGTGGGCCTCCCATTGCAGTGGCCTCTCTCGTAGCAGAGCACCGGCTCTGGGCACTTGCCCTCCAGAGCACTGGCTCGTAATTGGACACAACAGTCCAGCCGCTCCACGGCACACGGGATCTTCCCAGGCCAGGGATCGAACTGGTGCCCCTTGTACTGCAAGGTGGACTCTTTGCCCACTGTACCACCAGGGAAGGCTGATGTTTCAGATTTTAAGTATGTTTTACAATCAACAGTGGCTTCTATGAAATAATCAAGTTTTTACTCTGGCCAGAGTAATTTATACTTGACTAAGGCACTCTTTTCCTCAAACGTTAAACTTCTGTTTATTTGAAGGAAAATTTGACAGGCAGGTTTGAGTAAGTTTCCATGAATTCATCCAAACATTAACTAAAAGCTGCACTATAATACAAATACACATTTCCCGATCATCCTTGTGTACTGATTTAAGTACTTAATAAATATGCATAATTTACATTTCTAAGGTTTAATAAATTGAGTTAAAACAAAAATTATTCGAGATAAATGTGATTTCCATTTCTTATTTTTAGTTCCCTGTCAGGTCATACATTAATTCACTAAATGGACAGTGAGCAGACAGTTTCTTATTCAGAGTGGCTAAAATATACTATTTATATTAATGACTTAATAACATTTAAATAAGTCTTCTAATGCACCAGAGGAAAGCCAAGTTCTGTTTCTAAAAGATGACAAAAATTCAAAAATTGCAGAGAAAATAAACAGAAAATTTTGAAAAAAAAAATATGGGCTAAAACCCTTATACAAAAACAATTTTTAAAATTTTCCTAACTTTAATTCTGATATGTGAAGGAAAAGCTACAATAAGACACGATACCTGACATTTTACTAAGATGTAAACATGTGTATGAGGCTTCCTGGTTGCAATGCAGGAGACACAGGAGACACCAGTTCCATCCCTGGGTCCAAAAGATCCCTGAAGGAGGAAATGGCAACCCACTCCAGTATTCTTGCCTGGGAAATCCCATGGACAAGGGAGCCGGTGGCATCTGAAGGGCCCACAAGGGAGCCTGGTGGGCTATAGTCTGAAGGGTCACAAAGGGTCAGACATCACTGAGTGACAAATCACAGCACTCATTAGTTTCATTTTACAAAATGCAAGATTTCCCAAGAAAAGCATTACAATTGTATGTTCTTGTGAACCACAATGCAACAAGAGAAAAGACAGATAAATACATGGCATTATGATTCAATTTTCTTCTTTGATGTTTCAGATTTTTTTTTTTTTTATTTTGGCCTTTTTTATTGATTTTTTTTATCCATTTATTTTCATTCATCTTTACTCTTTGGCCTGTGTGGGCCTCCTATTGCAGCGGCCTCCCTCGTAGCAGAGCACCGGCTCTGGGCACTTGCCCTCCAGAGCACTGGCTCGTAATTGGACACAACAGTCCAGCCGCTCCACGGCACGCGGGATCTTCCCAGGCCAGGGATCGAACTGGTGCCCCTTGTACTGCAAGGTGGACTCTTTGCCCACTGTACCACCAGGGAAGGCTGATGTTTCAGATTTTAAGTATGTTTTACAATCAACAGTGGCTTCTATGAAATAATCAAGTTTTTACTCTGGCCAGAGTAATTTATACTTGACTAAGGCACTCTTTTCCTCAAACGTTAAACTTCTGTTTATTTGAAGGAAAATTTGACAGGCAGGTTTGAGTAAGTTTCCATGAATTCATCCAAACATTAACTAAAAGCTGCACTATAATACAAATACACATTTCCCGATCATCCTTGTGTACTGATTTAAGTACTTAATAAATATGCATAATTTACATTTCTAAGGTTTAATAAATTGAGTTAAAACAAAAATTATTCGAGATAAATGTGATTTCCATTTCTTATTTTTAGTTCCCTGTCAGGTCATACATTAATTCACTAAATGGACAGTGAGCAGACAGTTTCTTATTCAGAGTGGCTAAAATATACTATTTATATTAATGACTTAATAACATTTAAATAAGTCTTCTAATGCACCAGAGGAAAGCCAAGTTCTGTTTCTAAAAGATGACAAAAATTCAAAAATTGCAGAGAAAATAAACAGAAAATTTGAAAATATGCTAAACCTACATCAATTTAAAATCTAATTTAATCTGATATGTGAAGGAAAAGCTACAAGTAAGTCACACAAGAACCCAAAGTCTTATGAGTAACCAAAATAAAATCTGACACAGTTGGGGCTTCCCTGGTGGTCCAGTGGGTAAAGGGTCTGCCTTCCAGTGCAAGGGGCACCAGTTCGATCCCTGGCCCGGGAGGATCCCGTGTGCTGCCAAGTGGCTGGACCAGTGTGCCCAATTATGGGCCAGTGCTCTGCATGTGCCCAGAGCTGGAGCTCTGCAATGAGAGAGGCCGCTACGATGGGAGGCCCACACAGGCCAAATAATAGAGATGGATGAAACTAACTAAATAAAAAACCAATAAAAAGAGGCCAAAATTTAAAAAAAAATCTCACAGAGCTATGTGTCTACTTTATTCTTCACTGTCTATAAACTACTTTAATAGGTATTTTACATTTAAAATTATATAAATACTAAACATAGTTTATTTTACAGTAAACATGCCCTATTCTCATGTAAAAAATAAATAGAATTGAATCTCAGTACATATGTACCCTCTATTTTCTTTTCATTATCAGAGGAGGACTGATCTTTTCTCATTTTTTCAATAAAATATTAGAAATTTTAAAAAGACTGAATTTAGGGATACTGACTGAGAATGGGAAAGAATATTGTAATAAAAGGACCATAATTCAGGACCTTGACTTCCATACAAGTGTGTGAGAACTCCCAGAGCTATCCCCCATAAAGTTATTGATTATGGATGGGAAAATCCTACTGAAATTCTTTCTGGAGCATTTAAAAGGTTTTATTGGGGACTTTCTCATGTTAAATTGCAACAAATAATCACAGATATATATGGTGAGTCAGTACAAAGATAAAACTCACCACTACCACTACCATTACCACTCTCTCCAATTTCTAGGGTAAGAGCAATCTATCCTGACTATAGGGAGATCAGAACATTCAGGGTAATGAATCTAAAACACTATTGAAAATGGCTTGGAAGATTTAATACTAAATAAAAAGTAATTTTAAAACCTTAACTTTAGGTAAAGACTAACCGAATCATAAAAAAGAATATATACTTATAAAGTAAACTTGCATACTATGATAAAAAATTAATTCACTCTATTTTTCTTAATAAATACATTTTCCATTTTATTTTCTTATAATAATTTCATTCAGTACAATGACTACTGAGCACCTACCACAATCTAGAAGCTGTTAAATACCTCTATAAATAAGAAATTTTCTGATCATTTCACAGTATATATAAATATCAGATCACTGTGTTATACATCTGGAACTAATGTAATGCTATATGTCTTTTATACCTCGGTTTTTTAAAAAAAAGGAATGAAAAGAAAATTTCCTTGTCCTTTAGAATTAAATCTTGCTGGAAAGACAAACATGCCTTCAAATTATAATAAAATAAACTCAATGACAGGATAAATATAGTGAGTGACCTGGTAACACTGAAGATGATGTGAACAGACAAACAGGAAAGACTTCAGACATGACATGAACTTGGTATACATCTTGACACTTGAGGAATTTTCCAGGCACACAAGAAGATGGATAGATAATCCAGGCTGAAGTCTAATTTTTTTACTTAATTGATTTTTATTAAACTTCAACATTTCTGTTTCTGAGTTCATTTTTTCTACCTCTTTGAAAAAAATTCACTTATAAAAATACTTTTTAAATATGCCCTATGTGCTAGGAGCTAGCAATAAAGCATTAACTAAGATAAAGCCAAACTCCTCAAAGATTATTGTGTAGTTTGAGGTATTTTTTGTTTTGTTAATTTTTAAGAACATAGTATATATTAAGAAAAACATCCCTTCATCATAAAAGAAAAATTTTCCCAAATTTTTATTGGTCTTTCATTTTTAAAATTTTTTTCTTTTCTTTCCTTTGCTTTCATATTTTTTATCTTTTGATGTCAAGATACACAAATGTTAAATATCAATGCCATTGTTAAAACTGCCTCTTAAAAGCATTTTCCTGCTCAAATATACTTTCACCCATTACCACTTCTCCAATTTCTAGGGAGAGCAATCTATCTTGACTATAGGAGATCAGAACTTAGGGTAATGAATCTAAAACACTATTGAAAATGGCTTGGAAGATTTAATACTAAATAAAAAGTAATTTTAAAACCTTAACTTTAGGTAAAGACTAACCGAATCATAAAAAAGAATATATACTTATAAAGTAAACTTGCATACTATGATAAAAAATTAATTCACTCTATTTTTCTTAATAAATACATTTTCCATTTTATTTTCTTATAATAAGTTCATTCAGTACAATGACTACTGAGCACCTACCACAATCTAGAAGCTGTTAAATACCTCTATAAATAAGAAATTTTCTGATCATTTCACAGTATACATAAATATCAGATCACTATGTTATACATCTGGAACTAATGTAATGCTATATGTCTTTTATACCTCGGTTTTTTAAAAAAAGGAATGAAAAGAAAATTTCCTTGTCCTTTAGAATTAAATCTTGCTGGAAAGACAAACATGCCTTCAAATTATAATAAAATAAACTCAATGACAGGATAAATATAGTGAGTGACCTGGTAACACTGAAGATGATGTGAACAGACAAACAGGAAAGACTTCAGACATGACATGAACTTGGTATACATCTTGACACTTGAGGAATTTTCCAGGCACACAAGAAGATGGATAGATAATCCAGGCTGAAGTCTAATTTTTACTT
>JAIOJX010000018.1:6904219-6954219 GCA_022376925.1 Tragulus kanchil
GCCTGACCCTTGAGCTTGGGCGCCTGCGACCCGTCACTGCCCACCGCCGCCGAGCCCGGTGACGACGAGCCCGCGGCGGCCGCCTGCAGCTCAGGCGTGTTTCGCTTCCCGCTACCTGTTTGCTCCGAGGCCATGCCGGACTGCGGGCGGGTGGAGGCGAGGCGAGGCGACCGGGCGAGCCGAGCGCGGGCGGCGCGAGGCGGCGAGGGCGACTGTGGCGCGGATCTAGGCGAGGGCGGGAAGTGCGGCCGGCGGCGAGGGCTTGCCGGAGCGAAGTCGCTGTGGGACGACGACGACTCGGGGGGCGAGGGCGAGGGGGCGGAGACGGCGGGAGGGGCGGGCGCGGGGTGCCGGCTCGCACGCGCCGGGCTGGGAGGGGTCGGCAGGGGGCGGGAACTGCGGGGGGCAGATTCACCCTGAAGCAGCGCCGGATTCCCAAGGGGGAGAAGGAGGTGGGAGGAGCCAGCTGGGGCCTCTGGGGAGAGAGAGCACGCCCCCCACAGGAGCGTGCCCGCAGAGCCTGGAACGTGCTGGAGTCCTGGCTCCAGGACCCAAGCTGGCCAAGTGCTCCTGTCCAGAATCCTCACTAAGTAATACGGGATATCTTGCCACTCTTAGGACAAAAGCCAACCAACCCTCTGCTGGAACCTAAATAGACTCTGACAAATATATATATATATATATAAAACAAATACAGATCCCCGGGAGCCCCACAGTCTGGCCAGGCAGGTGTCTGGATACCTTGGCCAGGCACAGCCTTTGGAACCTAGCAGGCTGTGCTCACGTGGAAGAAGGGGTGGTTCTCCTCCAAGGTGTCCGCTAGCACGTAACTGAGAACACTGAAATGGAGAGGAAGAGTCAGGGGTGGGACAACTCCTTCTCTGCTCTTAGGGGCTGTTCTCAACTCTCATTGTTGGAAGCAGGTGCTTCGGCATTATCCCCTGGGGCTTTGGGGAGAGGTCCTCCGGGATGAGCAAGATTTTCACTAGCAGACATGGAGGTGAAGAGCTTTCCGATCAGACGGAGGCAACCACAACAACCAATGAAAGTATAAGTGTTCAGAGCGAAGGGTTAGTCTCACAGGAAACGGGTGTTCCATACTTTGCTTTGCCTCCTCAGAGCAGCTTGCCCCCTGGCAGGCTCCTACGCAGGCAGCCTCAGTTGATTACACAGTAGTAACATGGTGGTGTGAGGCTGGTGGTTGGTAGTCATTTTGCATAAACACCCCTCCTCCTAACAGCTGTATCTATACACATGATGCTTGGGAGCAGGGGAGATGCATGGATGTGAAAATGTAAAAAAAGAATAAGTTTATATATATTTGTACAACTGAGTCCCCCTGCTGCACACCTGAAACTAAGACAACAATGTAAATCACCTATATTTCAATAAAAATTAAAAAAAGAAAGATTACCTAAAATAAAAAAAAAAATTAATAATAAATAAAACTATCAAAGGAGCCCACAGGAGATACTTTGTTGCTGCTTCCTCCTCCCTTCCCTTGACCTATTTGCTTATTTTTCTCCCTGCTTCCCTCACCCTTTTTTACAATGCTACCACAAATGCACAAATTGCAGGAAAAAACCATGGGTCCTTTGCACAACTCTAGTCCAGCTGCTGCACTGCAGTGTTCCTCAACATTCCCCAACACCACAGTTCTGATTCTTCTTCCATATAATTCATCTCAATAGCAACCAAAGACAGTTGGATGAACTGGTGGTGGTGAAAATGAAATGAGGGACTGCTTCGCAGAGACAGCTGCATTTTGTTTCCACAGGTAAGGGTGTGGGTACATTTCGGAAAGAGGCAACCATGTGTGAAATGGCACAGAGAGTGTAGGGAAGTGGTTCGCTAACTTTAATGTACATTACAATCGCGGAGGCAGCTTAATATATATACATGTTGTTGCTGAGTTGACAAGTTGTGTCCTGCCCTTTGCGACCCCATAGACTGTAACAAACGAGGTTCCTTCGTCCTCCACTATCTCCTGGAGTTTGTTCATTACTCATGTCCATCGAATTGATGATGCCATGCAGTCATCTCATTCTCTGTCATCCCCTACTTCTCCTGCCCTCAGTATTTCCCAGTATCAGAGTCTTTTCCAGTAAGTCGGCTTTTTGCATCAGGTGGCCAAACTATTGGAGCTTTAGGTGGGCATTAGTCCTTCCAATGAATATTCAGGGTTGATTTCGTTCCGGTTTGACTGGTTTGATCTCCTTGCTGTCTGAGCAACTCTCAAGAGCCTTCTCCAGCACACCACAATTCAAGAACATCAGTTCTTTGGGACTCACCCTTCCTTATGGTCCAACCCTCACATCCATACAAGACGACTGGAAAAACCATAGCTTTGACTATATGGGCCTTTCTCTCTAAAGTGATGTCTCTGCCTTTTTTTTTTTAATTCTGGCCTCTTTTATTATTTTATTAACTTATTTTCATCCATCTTTATTCTTTGACCTCTGTGGGCCTCCCATCACAGTGGCCTCTCTTGTTGCAGAGCACCCACTCTGGGCACATGCGCTCCAGAGCACTGGCTCATAATTGGACACACCGGTCCAGCCATTCCGCAGCACATGGGATCTTCCCAGGCCAGGGATCGAACCAGTGACCCTTGCACTGCAAGGCAGATTCTACCCCCTGGAACACCAGGGAAGCCCTCTGCTTTTTAATACGGTGTCTAGGTTTGTCATAGCTTTCCTTCCAAGGAGCAAGTGTCTGTTAATTTCATAGCTGCAATCACCATCCACAGTGATTTTGGAGCCCAAGAAAATACAATTTGTCATTGTTTCCACTTTTTCTCCTTCTATTTCCCATGAAGTGATGGGGCCGGATGCCATGATTTTATTTTTTTGCATGTTGAGTTTCAAACCAGCTTTTTCACTATCTTCTTTCTCTCTCATCAAGAGGCTTTCTTTATGTGTGAAATGGCACAGAGAGTGTAGGGAAGTGGTTCGCTAACTTTAATGTACATTACAATCGCGGAGGCAGCTTAATATATATACATGTTGTTGCTGAGTTGACAAGTTGTGTCCTGCCCTTTGCGACCCCATAGACTGTAACAAACGAGGTTCCTTCGTCCTCCACTATCTCCTGGAGTTTGTTCATTACTCATGTCCATCGAATTGATGATGCCATGCAGTCATCTCATTCTCTGTCATCCCCTACTTCTCCTGCCCTCAGTATTTCCCAGTATCAGAGTCTTTTCCAGTAAGTCGGCTTTTTGCATCAGGTGGCCAAACTATTGGAGCTTTAGGTGGGCATTAGTCCTTCCAATGAATATTCAGGGTTGATTTCATTCCGGTTTGACTGGTTTGATCTCCTTGCTGTCTGAGCAACTCTCAAGAGCCTTCTCCAGCACACCACAATTCAAGAACATCAGTTCTTTGGCACTCACCCTTCTTTATGGTCCAACCCTCACATCCATACAAGACGACTGGAAAAACCATAGCTTTGACTATATGGGCCTTTCTCTCTAAAGTGATGTCTCTGCCCCTTTTTTTTTTTTTTAAATTCTGGCCTCTTTTATTATTTTATTAATTTATTTTCGTCCATCTTTATTCTTTGACCTCTGTGGGCCTCCCATCACAGTGGCCTCTCTTGTTGCAGAGCACCCACTCTGGGCACATGCGCTCCAGAGCACTGGCTCATAATTGGACACACCGGTCCAGCCATTCCGCAGCACATGGGATCTTCCCAGGCCAGGGATCGAACCAGTGACCCTTGCACTGCAAGGCAGATTCTACCCCCTGGAACACCAGGGAAGCCCTCTGCTTTTTAATACGGTGTCTAGGTTTGTCATAGCTTTCCTTCCAAGGAGCAAGTGTCTGTTAATTTCATAGCTGCAATCACCATCCACAGTGATTTTGGAGCCCAAGAAAATACAATTTGTCATTGTTTCCACTTTTTCTCCTTCTATTTCCCATGAAGTGATGGGGCCGGATGCCATGATTTTATTTTTTTGCATGTTGAGTTTCAAACCAGCTTTTTCACTATCTTCTTTCTCTCTCATCAAGAGGCTCTTTGATCCTTTTCACTTTCTGTCATTAGAGTGGTATCATCTGAATATCTCAGGTTGCTGATACTTCTGGCAATCTTAATTCTAGTTTGTGATTCATGCAGCATGGCATTTCATATGATGTACACTGCATATAAATTAAATAAGCAGGGTGACAATATACAAACTTGTTGTAACTCCTTTCTTAATTTTGAACCAGTCACTTGTTCTACGTCTGGTTCTAACTGTTGCTTCTTGACCTACATACAGGTTTCTTAGGAAACAGGCAAAGCGGTCTGGTACTCCCATCTCTTTAAGACTTTTCTGCAGTTTGTTGTGATCCACATAGTAAATGCTTTAGTGTAGTCAGTGAAGCAGTAGTAGATGTTTTTCTGCAACTCCCTTGCTTTTTCCATGATTCAATGAATATTGGCAATTTGATCTCTGGTTCCTGTGCCTCCTCGAAAACCCGGCTTATACACCTGGAAGTCCTCAGTTCACGTACCGCTGAAGCCTAGCTTGAAGGGTTTTGAGCATTACCTTGTTAGCATGTCATACGAGTACAAGGTAGTTTGAACATTCTTTGGTATCATGCGTCTTTGGGGTTGGAATGAAAACTGGCCTTTTCTGGTCATTTGTCCACTGCTAAGTTTTCCAAATTTGCTGACATATTGTGTGAAACACTTTAAAAATATTGTCTTATAGGATTTTAAATAGCTCAGCTGGAATTTTGTCACCTCTGCCAGCTTTGTTCATAGTAATGCTAAATACATTAATCAAAAGACAAAGATTGGCAGAGTGGATTAAAAAGAAAACAGGACCCCAAAATATGTTTTCTACAAGTAACTACCTTCAAACATGACATCAATAGATTGATAGTAAAAGGATAAAAAAATGATACAAACATTAATTATAAAAATAGAGAAGCTATATTATCAGAGAAAGTGAATTTCAGAGTGAAGAAAATTACTAAGGACATAATGCTAAAAGGATCAATCCACAAAGAAGGCATTACAATCTTAAATTTGTAAGTGCCAAACAAGTGAAACACCATGATCAAGTTGGATTTTCTCCAAGTATAAGTCTGGTTCTACATCTGAAAGTCTGTGCAAACCAATATGTCAAACGTACAATGAAGAAAACCAAATGACAGGAAAAAGCAATTGAGAAAAAATCTAACCCCCATTCATAAGAAGACTCTCAACCAACTCAAGAATAGATGAAAACTCCCTCAATTTAGTAAAGAACATTTATAAAAATCTACAGCAAACATCCTATTTAAAGGGGAGAAACTAGATGCTTTACCTCTAAGAAAAGAAACAAGACAAGGGTTTCTGGTTTCACCACCTAAATCCAGTATAGTATTAGAATTTCTACCCAGGTTGATAAGGTAAGTTAAAGAAATAAAAGGCCCAAAAATTGGAAATAAGTAAATACATGTGTTCCTATTTGCAGATGAAATGGTAGTGTATGCAGAAAAACCCAAGGAACCTACAAGAAGAAATTCCTAGAACTAATAATTGAATTAAACAAGGTCTAGGATTCTCAGAATTCAGTTATTTTTCTATATACCAACAATTAGCATATAGAAACCAAAATTAAGGACACAATACAATTTAAAAACTTAATAATGCTCGATGCTCAACATCAATGCTCATCTAATAATAAGTGAAGTCCCAGGACTTCTGGGAGTAGAAAGTGGACTCCACAGAGTTGGAAAAATATCCAGAATGGCATCCTTTATTTTTGTCTGCTTATATAAATATGATATACACAAAATACTATGCCCATATATTTTGTACTTTCTTGAAGAGACATAAAAGGATTTGAATGAATTAATGCAATACAGATGTATACTGGGATTTTATTATGAGGTACTTGGATTTTGTGTATAGTGAAGAAAGAGAGATGATATGAGGGAAGGAGAGAGAAAGAGATAGGGATGGGGTAGGCAAAAAGGAAAGACATAACTTCCCTCCAAACCCAGCATATATGATATGATTACATATTTACAATTATTTAAAATTCCATACCAGTAAGTATAAACAGATTTTAAAATAATAGACAAATTCAGTGTTGCCTATTTTGGAGGAGGTACCACAATGGATAGTCTTGTACTCACTCTATAAAGGACATAATGCTAAAAGGATCAATCCACAAAGAAGGCATTACAATCTTAAATTTGTAAGTGCCAAACAAGTGAAACACCATGATCAAGTTGGATTTTCTCCAAGTATAAGTCTGGTTCTACATCTGAAAGTCTGTGCAAACCAATATGTCAAACGTACAATGAAGAAAACCAAATGACAGGAAAAAGCAATTGAGAAAAAATCTAACCCCCATTCATAAGAAGACTCTCAACCAACTCAAGAATAGATGAAAACTCCCTCAATTTAGTAAAGAACATTTATAAAAATCTACAGCAAACATCCTATTTAAAGGGGAGAAACTAGATGCTTTACCTCTAAGAAAAGAAACAAGACAAGGGTTTCTGGTTTCACCACCTAAATCCAGTATAGTATTAGAATTTCTACCCAGGTTGATAAGGTAAGTTAAAGAAATAAAAGGCCCAAAAATTGGAAATAAGTAAATACATGTGTTCCTATTTGCAGATGAAATGGTAGTGTATGCAGAAAAACCCAAGGAACCTACAAGAAGAAATTCCTAGAACTAATAATTGAATTAAACAAGGTCTAGGATTCTCAGAATTCAGTTATTTTTCTATATACCAACAATTAGCATATAGAAACCAAAATTAAGGACACAATACAATTTAAAAACTTAATAATGCTCGATGCTCAACATCAATGCTCATCTAATAATAAGTGAAGTCCCAGGACTTCTGGGAGTAGAAAGTGGACTCCACAGAGTTGGAAAAATATCCAGAATGGCATCCTTTATTTTTGTCTGCTTATATAAATATGATATACACAAAATACTATGCCCATATATTTTGTACTTTCTTGAAGAGACATAAAAGGATTTGAATGAATTAATGCAATACAGATGTATACTGGGATTTTATTATGAGGTACTTGGATTTTGTGTATAGTGAAGAAAGAGAGATGATATGAGGGAAGGAGAGAGAAAGAGATAGGGATGGGGTAGGCAAAAAGGAAAGACATAACTTCCCTCCAAACCCAGCATATATGATATGATTACATATTTACAATTATTTAAAATTCCATACCAGTAAGTATAAACAGATTTTTAAAATAATAGACAAATTCAGTGTTGCCTATTTTGGAGGGGGAGGTACCACAATGGATAGTCTTGTACTCACTCCTTGGAGATGACATCTAGTGGACTGTTATTTACTGAGTCTGTATTAGTAAGACAGGTAATATGCTAAGTATTTTACACAAGTTATTTCATTTAATTAGCACAACAACTGGGCTTCCCTGGTAGCTCAGCTGATAAAGAATCTGCCTGCAATGCAGGAAACCTGGGTTCTATCCCTGGGTTGGGAAGATCCCCTGGAGAAGGGATAGGCTGCCCACTCCACTATTCTTCCCTGGAGATTCTCATGGCTCATCCATGGGTCCCAAAGAGTCAGACACAACTGAGTGACTTGACTTTGATAACAACTAGAGCCCAGGATTATTTCTCCAATTGGACATATTAGGAATGGAAGTATAGGAAATTTAAGACAACTCAGCAAATTGATACAGCTTGTAGATGAAATATACTGGATTGACATGTATCTTGGCTTGCTTCTCATGATCATACACAGGCTATAGTGTATATGTATTCTGTATTGAACTTTTGCTTATAAAAACAAGTGATATAGGGAGACTTTGTTTTATGTCTTTGAAGATTAAAAAATACTGCTCTTATTTTCAAGGTAGAACATAGGAATAAAATGCGAAATAAACAACTCAGCCAAGAAACTTGAATCAAATATTGAGAACTATTAGGTTAAAGTTAAAATGTATTGAATTCTTACCCAAGTGTCTGGTTCCACTTGCTAAGAGTGTTTTTGGATATGTCAAGTCAGTCTTGGTCATTTCAAAAATTTAAACAGCTAACACACAATGAACAACACAGTAAACAGTTTCAAATAAGTAAGAAGCAAAAGAAAATATATAGTGTTTCAGTTTTATTTTTCATATACAGCAGTCTCCCCTTATGCAGAGGGGATACATTCCAAGACCTCCAGTGGATGGCTGAAACTGCAAATAGTACCAAACTCTATATATGCTATGTTTTCCTACACGTATGTACCTATGACAAAATCTAATCTATAAATTAGGCACAGTAAGAGAATATCCAACTTTTCAGCATTACTACTTTTGTGATTTGGGGCCATTACTAACAAGTGTTGCCTGAACACAAGCACTGCGGTATTGTGACAGGTGATCTATCAGCTAGATGGCTATTAAGTGACTAACAGATGGAATAAGTTGGACAAAGGGATGATTCATGTTATGGACAGGACACAGCTGGATAGCACAAAGTTTCATTACACTACTCAGAGTGACATGCAATTTAAAATTTATGAATTAATTCTGGAATTTTCCATTTAATCTTTTCAGACCAGAGTTGACCATAGCTAGCTGAAACTATGGAAAGTTAAACCATGGATAAGGGGGACTACTAGACTTTCCCTAATTCCTACCTCATAGAATTATAGGGCCATACATTTCCACAGAGCTGAAGCTCCCATAATTTGGCCACCTGATGCCAAGAGCTGACTCATTGGAAAAGACCCCGATGCTGGGAGAGTTTGAGGACAAGAGGAGAAGAGGGTGGCAGAGGGTAGATAGCATCCCTGACTCAGTGATCACGAATTTAAGCAAACTCCAGGAGATAAGTGGACAGGGAAGCGTGGCATGCTGCAGTTCATGAGGTTGCAAAAAGTTGGAACAACAACAAATTATCCTGAAGAGAGGAGTAGGAGAGTAGCGTGGCACCTGCCTTCCCACAGCACCTTAAATAGCAACTTGCCTCGCCCAGAGCTCTTGTTCTAGAAGAAGCCTTTTGCTGATCTAGCTTCTTATCACATGACCTTGTCCTGATCTCAGCTGACTGGACCAAATGAAAGTACAATAATGGAGGTAAATCAGTCCATAGAAAGGTACTGAAGTCAAAGAAGGAGCTACAACAATGAGATTCTCAGCTTCTCAGTAATTTTATGTAATAAATACCAACTACCATGAACTTAATATGCATTCACTATAGCTAGTCTGTATTGGAATTTTGAAAACCCTGATTTGTGGGAAAAAGTGGCAGTAAGTGGAACTGAGTAACACTGCAGTGTACTGCAATAAATGGTCTCAAAGGAACTTGGAATATTACTGTTAATAAAATTTACCAACTATATATGCTATGTTTTCCTACACGTATGCACCTATGACAAAATCTAATCTATAAATTAGGCACAGTAAGAGAATATCCAACTTGCCAGCATTACTACTTTTGTGATTTGGGGCCATTACTAACAAGTGTTGCCTGAACACAAGCACTGCGGTATTGTGACAGGTGATCTATCAGCTAGATGGCTACTAAGTGACTAACAGATGGAATAAGCTGGACAAAGGGATGATTCATGTTATGGACAGGACACAGCTGGATAGCACAAAGTTTCATTACACTACTCAGAGTGACATGCAATTTAAAATTTATGAATTAATTCTGGAATTTTCCATTTAATCTTTTCAGACCAGAGTTGACCATAGCTAGCTGAAACTATGGAAAGTTAAACCATGGATAAGGGGGACTACTAGACTTTCCCTAATTCCTACCTCATAGAATTATAGGGCCATACATTTCCACAGAGCTGAAGCTCCCATAATTTGGCCACCTGATGCCAAGAGCTGACTCACTGGAAAAGACCCCGATGCTGGGAGAGTTTGAGGACAAGAGGAGAAGAGGGTGGCAGAGGTTAGATAGCATCCCTGACTCAGTGATCACGAATTTAAGCAAACTCCAGGAGATAAGTGGACAAGGAAGCGTGGCATGCTGCAGTTCATGAGGTTGCAAAAAGTTGGAACAACAACAAATTACCCTGAAGAGAGGAGTAGGAGAGTAGTGTGGCACCTTCCTTCCCACAGCACCTTAAATAGCAACTTGCCTCGCCCAGAGCTCTTGTTCTAGAAGAAGCCTTTTGCTGATCTAGCTTCTTATCACATGACCTTGTCCTGATCTCAGCTGACTGGACCAAATGAAAGTACAATAATGGAGGTAAATCAGTCCATAGAAAGGTACTGAAGTCAAAGAAGGAGCTACAACAATGAGATTCTCAGCTTCTCAGTAATTTTATGTAATAAATATCAACTACCATGAACTTAATATGCATTCACTATAGCTAGTCTGTATTGGAATTTTGAAAACCCTGATTTGTGGGAAAAAGTGGCAGTAAGTGGAACTGAGTAACACTGCAGTGTACTGCAATAAATGGTCTCAAAGGAACTCGGAATATTACTGATTTCAAAATGAACAATGAGACTTCTGGTCACCATACTTTTTCTAAAAGCTTGATATATTTCTCTCCAAATTCTTTAATCTATTTTAATGTATTTTGGAGGAGCAGATTGGCATTTAGCATATGTTTCAATTTAGTCACTTTTAATTTCTTGTAAATACACGTACATTTTCCCATTAACACTTGTCTAAATGTCCTCTAAGCATTGTTACTTCACTGAAAAAATTAGAGACACAATCAGTAGTATATTTTCACATTAACTCTGTGTTTTTAAGAGAAACTAATTACCTTCATAGCAAAATGCTGTCCTGTGGAGAAACGAACTGAAAATAAGCAGGAATTATTTGGCTGGCTGTCTATATATATATATATATATACACACACACATATATATTCAAAAATGTGTCAGGAGAGAATGAATATAAATCTGGAAAATATAATAAATCAAGCACAACATACTCTTTGTCTTTCCAATGGCTATGTTGCCTATATATGAAAACATGGAAAATAGTAAATTATAGGCATCCCTCATAGCTCAGTTGGTAAAGAATCTGCCTATAATATAGGAGACCCGGGTTCAATTCCTGAGTCAAGAAGATCTCCTGGAGAAGGAAATGGCAACCCACTCCAGTATTCTTGCCTGAAGAATTCCATGGACAGAGGAGCTACAGTCCATGGTGTCACAAAAGCCAGACATGACTTAGTGAGTAAACCACCACCATAGGTTCTCCAAACACACAGTCCTTAACCAATTTACTCATTAAAAGTTTTTTTTCGGGGCTTCCCTGGTGGTCCAGTGGGTAAGGACAATGCCTTTCAGTGCAAGGGTGCCGGTTCGATCCCTGGCCTGGGAGGATCCCACGTGCTGTGGAGCAGCTGGACGGATGTGTCCAACTACCGAGCCGGAGCTCTGCAGCGTGTGCGCCCAGAGCCAGTGCTCTGCCACAACAGAGGCCATTGTGATGGTAGGTCCACACAGTCCAAAGAACAAGGATGGATGGAAGTAAATAAATGAAAGACCAATACAAGTGCCCCCCAACTCAAAAATTTTTTTTCTAACCATGCCTAAAAAAAACACGTTTAACTTGTAAGACTAGGTTTTTAAAACATGATATTTTAGATGAAAAGTATGTTGTACTATACATGCTTAAAGCATGATTTTGTCCCTCTAATTTCAAAAAATTAACATTAATATATTTATTCCTTAGAGTTAAGGTATTAGGCTAAATTGTCTGATAGACCTTCCAAAGCAGTTATACAAAGAGGCATAGTTATCCAGATCTGAAAACATGAAACAAAATGACTGACCATACATGAATATAGTTTTCCAGAGGGAAAAAGAAAGTTGAATTATGGGCATTATTGTCAACTAGGACCAGAAGTAGAATATTGTGAGATTCCTCTGGATGTTCTATGGGTATAAAAATTGTCTTCATCACTCAGAAATGGTCCTTGGTGTCCAGTGTAAGAGACTTCCTTGGAGTCTTAGAGCTCAGTGGAGTGCCTTCCTAATGCATCTAACACATTGCATGATCCAGTTGGATCTGATAAACAGCCAATGTTAATCGAAAATCAATAAGCTCAGGAGAGCAAACTCTCACCTAGGCTTATCACTAGGTATTGATCATACTATAGCTCATCTGTTACCACCCTGGATGCTCCAAGGTTAACTATGCAGGACCCAGCAACTGATTTTGAATAATTTCCTCTCAAGGTCAGAAAGGTCTTTTGGAATTTCCATTAAATTTAGGCATCCTCATAGCTCAGTGAAGAATCTGCCTATAATATAGGAGACCCAGGTTCAATTCCTGAGTCAAGAAGATCTCCTGGAGAAGGAAATGGCAACCCACTCCAGTATTCTTGCCTGAAGAATTCCATGGACAGAGGAGCTACAGTCCATGGTGTCACAAAAGCCAAACACGACTTAGTGAGTAAATGACCACCATAGGTTCTCCAAACACACAGTCCTTAACCAATTTACTCATTAAAAGTTTTTTGGGGGGGCTTCCCTGGTGGTCCAGTGGGTAAGGACAATGCCTTTCAGTGCAAGGGCGCCGGTTCGATCCCTGGCCTGGGAGGATCCCACGTGCTGCAGAGCAGCTGGACAGATGTGTCCAACTACCGAGCCGGAGCTCTGCAGCGTGTGCGCCCAGA
Organism: Tragulus kanchil; assembly: GCA_022376925.1. Lineage (NCBI taxonomy): Eukaryota > Metazoa > Chordata > Mammalia > Artiodactyla > Tragulidae > Tragulus > Tragulus kanchil. Next base: position 6,916,792 of record JAIOJX010000018.1, read on the forward strand.
GCCAGTGCTCTGCCACAACAGAGGCCATTGTGATGGTAGGTCCACACAGTCCAAAGAACAAGGATGGATGGAAGTAAATAAATGAAAGACCAATACAAGTGCCCCCCAACTCAAAAATTTTTTTTCTAACCATGCCTAAAAAAAACACGTTTAACTTGTAAGACTAGGTTTTTAAAACATGATATTTTAGATGAAAAGTATGTTGTACTATACATGCTTAAAGCATGATTTTGTCCCTCTAATTTCAAAAAATTAACATTAATATATTTATTCCTTAGAGTTAAGGTATTAGGCTAAATTGTCTGATAGACCTTCCAAAGCAGTTATACAAAGAGGCATAGTTATCCAGATCTGAAAACATGAAACAAAATGACTGACCATACATGAATATAGTTTTCCAGAGGGAAAAAGAAAGTTGAATTATGGGCATTATTGTCAACTAGGACCAGAAGTAGAATATTGTGAGATTCCTCTGGATGTTCTATGGGTATAAAAATTGTCTTCATCACTCAGAAATGGTCCTTGGTGTCCAGTGTAAGAGACTTCCTTGGAGTCTTAGAGCTCAGTGGAGTGCCTTCCTAATGCATCTAACACATTGCATGATCCAGTTGGATCTGATAAACAGCCAATGTTAATCGAAAATCAATAAGCTCAGGAGAGCAAACTCTCACCTAGGCTTATCACTAGGTATTGATCATACTATAGCTCATCTGTTACCACCCTGGATGCTCCAAGGTTAACTATGCAGGACCCAGCAACTGATTTTGAATAATTTCCCTCTCCAAAAGGATCTACAGGAATATGGTCTTTTGAACAGAATTTTCCAGTTTGAATAGCCTAACTCATAAATTTCTACATTTTTAATTCTCCTTAAACTTTGAGTAAGAAAGACCTAGAATAACAGGGAGTAATCATAATCATAGTTATCATTTACTGATAACTTGATACAAGCTATGTGTATAATAATCTTCCCAAAAATTGTGAAGTCTTAATATTTCTGTCCCTACTCTACAATTGAGGTGACAGAGTTAGAGATAGGATTAGACTTCCAATAAAGGACAGAGATGAACCAAAAATTAAGTTTTGTCCCAATCCCCTCAACTCCACTATTCAGTTATTCAGGCTGCGATAACAAAATAACAGAATCTCACAGCCTGGATGGTTTAAACAACAGAAATTTATTCCTCACATTCTGGAGGCTGCAAACCTGAGGTTCGTTGTTTAGTTGCTAAGTCGTGTCTGACTCTTTGCAACTCCATGGACTGCAGCACACTCGGCTTCCCTCTCCTTCCCTGTCTTCCAGAATTTGCTCAAACTCATGTCCATTGAGTCGATGATGCCATCCAACCATCTCATTCTCTGCTACCCCCTTCTCCTTTTGCCCTCAGTCTTTCGTAGCATCAGGGTCTTTTCCAGTGAGTCAGTTCTTCGCATCAGGTGGCCAAAGTATTGGAGCTTCAGCTTCAGCATCAGTCCTTTTGATGACTATTTAGTGTTGATTTCCCTTAGGACTGACTGGATTGATCTCCTTGCAGTCTAAGGAACTCTTAAGAGTCTTCTCTAGCACCACAGTTTGAAAGTATCAATTCTTTGGTGCTCAGCCTTCTTTATGGTCCAACTCTCGCATTTATACATGACTACTGGAGAAATCATAGCTTTGACTATATGGACCTTTGTTGGCAAAATGATGTCTCTGCTTTTTAAGAGGCTGTCTAGGTTTGTCATCGCTTTCCTTCCAAGGAGAAAGTGTCTTTTAATTTCATATTTAATTTTTGTCTCCTAAAGTCTGCAATTAGGGTACCAGAATGCTCAGGTTCTGGTGCAGACTTGTCTTCCTAGCTTGAAGACAGTGGCTTTCTCTCTGTTATCACATGGTGGGGAGAAGGACCTCTCCCGTCTCTTCCTCTTCTTATAAGGGCACTAATTCCATCATGGGGTCTCCACTCTCAGGATTTCATCTATACCTAATTACCTCACAAAGATCTCACCTCCTAGTACCATTATATAAGAGGGATTTAAAATATGAATTTGAGGAAAACATAAACATTCAGTCCTCGGCAAAAAAAAAGCATTCAGATTTTTCTGTGCAAGAATTTCTAAAGTGTATTTTGAACAATCATTTGTGATTTGCTTTGCATACAGATTATATGTGCATCCTGCAATGAAACACATTTGGCAAATAGTTGTACACTATATTCAGTTTGGAGAAATTCACAATGCATGTTATCTGAGTGAAGTCCCTGACAAGTCTTGCACAAAGGAAATCTTTTTTTCTTTCATCAGTTTTTTTCCAAGCTTGGTTTTTTATTAAACACTTTTCCACAGAACACAGTTTGAGAAATAATTAGTTTCTGTTCATTATGCTCTAGTCTTCCAACATTCTTCCTGGGTAGGATTATGACGTAGGTTTTGGGAATTTAAGTAAAACATATCAGGTTGCAAGGATAGCAGGTGTGAACCCATTGAGGCAGAAAGCTTCATTCCATGATATTTGTGGTTCTGCCGGTAGATGAGAAAACGCTAAGACAAATGTAAGGGACAGGATGTATCATACTTAAATTTTATATGCTTAATATTCAGCATCTTGCATAGATGAATAATAATGGTGATGATGATAAGAGATGATAATGATGATTCTATGAAGGGAACACTAATTAACTGAAGTACTTCTCCCTTATTGTATTATTTAGGGTTCCCCCAAGAAAAAGAACTGAGTGTGTTTGCATGTGTGCGTGTCTGTATGTAGAGAAAGAGATAGAGGGGCTTATTACCAAGGAATTGGCTCACATGATTTTGGAGGCTGAGAAATCCCATGATTTTCCATCTACCATGTGCAAACTGGAACCTCAGGAAAGCCAGTGGTATAATTACAATCTGAATCCAAAGGTCTGAGAATTCAGGGAACTGATGGTGTAGATCTCAGGACAAAGGCAGGAAGAACACTACTGTTCTAGCTCAAGCACATAGGCAAGAAAGGAGGTAATGTTCCCTTCTTCCCCTTTTTGTTCTATTTAGGACCCTCAAGAGATTGCATAACCTGCAACCACATAGGGAAAAGCAAAGCAAAATAGTCTACAAGTTCAAATACTAATCTCTTCAGGATAAGACCCTCAGAGACAGTCAGAAATAATGCCTAACCACAGAAATCTGAGCCTAGTATGATCTAGTGAAGTTGACACATAATATTAACCATCACACTCATCAAGATGGCTTTTAGAAATCTAGAAAACTGATTACTGTACACAACTTACATGATTCTATTCTTGCACTGCACCACATGACAGTTTTTATGTTGGTGGCTAAAGAAATTTGTTGAGGGCACTGACTCTTTAAAACAAATCTACATGGAAAAATCAATTGTAAGAGATTCATTTGACTAAAGCTTCTACGCAAAGTTTCAGAGTGGAAGTGATGAATTAAAAAAAAAAAAAGACATACTAAAGCCTTCAAAGTGTGAAATAAATTTCCACAGCCCCATTTTTAAATGTCACGACAGACCTAAAAACAATTAAGTGAATATAAATAATTAAAACCAAATTACTAAATCGATAGTGTAATTTAGCCCAAACTAAAACTCACTCTAGAAGAGTTGAAATACTTAGATTTGACAAACTGAGTACTGGATCTCAATTAGATAATATGATGCTATTGGCTAGGAAACTTGCAGAAAACTCTTTGTTTTTAGATGTTAGATTGATACTAAAGTACAACACAATGCTCTCAAAATATATAAAGTATTCCAAGAGCATTAATGGTAATCTGGATTAATCCAGAGCATTAGTTCTATTACTGTGATTGTACAAAGGCTAGCTAGCCATATTCTGTAGGTTGAGGAAGGAACATTATTAAGATGGTACTTGTATTTAAGATAGAGCTCCAAATTAGTTTTAAAGGACCTATTTTGTATGTATAAGCATTGTTTTATGTGCGTTCTTATTGTACAGTTTGATTTCTATGCAAAATTATTCTGGTGAAAGATTGCTGACAGAACTTGACAGGTAGGTGTATGAGATTCTCTGTGAACTTCAAGAGACTGCATAAGATTCTGAGGTCCTTGGAGGCATGCCAAACGAAAGGAACACAGCGTATGAAGAATTCATTTCTAGAACAAAGTTGGGTGAAACATGGAGATAGCCTACATGCATATTCTTGTTTTGGGGCTCAGTTGATGAACTTCCAGTGCAGGCATGTTAATAAATGGTACAGTTCAGGTAGCAAATTGACCTAGTCTATTTGGTTACATGAATATGTGTGTGTGTTAGTCCCTCAGTTGTGTCTGACTCTTTGCCACCACATAGACTGTAGCCCGCCAGGATCCTCTGTCCATGGGATTCACCAGGCAAGAATACTGGAGTGCATTGCCATTCCCTCCTCCAAGGGATCTCCCTGACTTGAGATTGCAGGCAGATTCTTCCCACCTGGAAAGCCCCTACTGGAAACTGTGGAGTGGTAACTCATCTGACTGTGATCTCAATTTTCAAAAAGCCATAATTTCATCAGTAATTTTCTTTTCTTCTGTACATAAGTAAAGCATACAATTCATGAATCAGCCCATGTACTGCTAAGTTGTGTCTGTAGCTATACCTTGTATTTTGGAAAGAGGACAATCACCTAAATGGTGTGCTTTCATCTACCTCTCAGTAGCTCACCAATATTTCATATTCTTTTAATAAGAAACAAAAACCTTGTATCCAACAATTATAAAGGAATAGTACATTAACTCAGAGATACAAACGATGGATATTAGATACTTTCTTAAAATTTTTATTAGAGTGATTTTTAAAGTATAAAGTTGGGGGTTGCTGCAATCCTTGTGGCTGCCCTGGACTCCCTCCCCAGGCTCCTGGACTAGACTAGGGTCCAGGAGCCTGGGGAGTGCCTGCAGGGGGACCACAGGACAGTGAGGAAGGCCCAGGCAGGAGGAATCTGGGCAGGGAAAGATCTCAGAGTTTCAACATCATCCTTACTCGACTAGCAACAGCTGAACTCATATCCCATGTTGGAGGAGCGCTACACCTTCGAGATCCCCTTCCTGGAGGCTCAGAGGTGGACCCTGCTCTTGACGGTGCTGAACTTGGATAAGTTCTCATGCCACTGCGTCATGGGCAAGATGGCTGTGCCTTTATGCGAGGTCGACTTAGTGAAAGGTGGACACTGATGGAAGGCGCTGATTCCCAGGTCTTAGGTAAGGGGTGGGTTGGCAGTGCCGCCTGCTGGGAGCTTTTAAAAAATGATTTTTTTTTCATCTCACTATTTAACTTTTTTTGCATTTTTAAAAGTTTGATTTTGAAATAATTTTTGACTCTCAGAAGCTGCAAGAACAGTATAGAGAGTACTGTCTAGTCTTCATCCAACTTTCCAGATAATAAATCTCCTACAATCTCCGTACATTAGGATACCAAGAAACTGCCATTGGTAGCTAAACTACAGACCTTACGCAATTGTCACCAGTTCTTTTTTTTTTTTTTTTAAGTTTCTTTCTTTCTTTGGCTGCACGGGGTGTAGCATGCAAGATCTTCAATTTTAGTTGCATCATGCAGGATCTTTAGTTGTGGCATGTGGGATCTAGTTGCCTGACCAGGGATCAAACCTAGACCCCTGCATTGGGAGTGCAGAGTCCCAGCTACTGGACCACCAGAGAAGTTCTTTCACCAGTTCTTATATGCACCACTCTGTGTGTGTGTACATGTATGTGCATGTGTATATACATGTGTGTAGTTCTATGAAATTATATCACATGTATGGATTCAGGTAACCAGCACTGCCCTAGGAGCTTTATGCCACTGATGCAGGGTTATTTACTAAGGAAAATGATTGTCCAGAGTATGAAGCTATCTGTCATTTTAGCTTTCAGGAACTGACCTGGGCAAAATAAAATGAGGGCTGAAGATCAGGGGGAAAAAAGCATAAAAGTTGTAGGGAGGATATATTAGGCTAAAATAAGTCTGACCTGTCAAGGAGCCTGTGATGTCAGTAATGGACTGATGTTGACAATGATTCCTCTCAGGTTCAGCAAGATTCAGAAGCATCTTTTGAATAATTAAATAATAATCAAACCATAAGCGATGTAGTTAAACTTCAAGTTTAGATGGAGTCTGTTGAAAAATTAATGATTCAGAGGTGACATCAGCCAAATGGCTGACCAGGAAGCTCCAGGTCCTCATTTCCCCTTGGAAACATGAAAAATAAAACAGCATAAACCAAAAAACAAAAGTAAAAGTGGCTAAAGTAACTTTATAGGAACTCTGTAACACAGTCAGAGATCTACACCAGCCAAGTAAATGCCCAAATGTGAAAAAGCCGAATTCGAATGATGGGAAACATCCTGGCACGTTACTCATCTCACTGTTACCCTACTCCTCTCTTGGTGCTACACTGTCTTGGTGTGGAGCCAGCAGCAACCCAGTTTCCAATTCCTTCTCTTGAACCAAAGGGAGCAGAGGGAGCTCTAACCTATCAGGGATTTGGTAGTAAACTGAAAGTATCAAGTGCTGGCCAGAGTGTGAAATCTGTGCATCGTTGGTGGGAGCATAAAATGGTTTAGTCACTGTGGAAAAGAGTATCATGGCTTTTCAAAAATGAACAGAATTATCAGGCTTCCCCTGACGGTCCAGTGGATAAGGACACCGCCTTGCAGTGCAAGGGGCGCCGGTTTGATTCCTGGCCTGTGAAGATCCCACGTGCTGCGGAGCGGCTGGACTGATGTGTCCAATCACTGAGCCGGAGTCCTGCCTCATCTTTCAGCATCAGGGTCTTTTCCAGAGTCAGTTCTTGCATCAGGTGGCCAAAGTATTGGAGCTTCAGCTTCAGCATCAGTCCTTTTGATGACTATTTAGTGTTGATTTCCCTTAGGACTGACTGGATTGATCTCCTTGCAGTCTAAGGAACTCTTAAGAGTCTTCTCTAGCACCACAGTTTGAAAGTATCAATTCTTTGGTGCTCAGCCTTCTTTATGGTCCAACTCTCGCATTTATACATGACTACTGGAGAAATCATAGCTTTGACTATATGGACCTTTGTTGGCAAAATGATGTCTCTGCTTTTTAAGAGGCTGTCTAGGTTTGTCATCGCTTTCCTTCCAAGGAGAAAGTGTCTTTTAATTTCATATTTAATTTTTGTCTCCTAAAGTCTGCAATTAGGGTACCAGAATGCTCAGGTTCTGGTGCAGACTTGTCTTCCTAGCTTGAAGACAGTGGCTTTCTCTCTGTTATCACATGGTGGGGAGAAGGACCTCTCCCGTCTCTTCCTCTTCTTATAAGGGCACTAATTCCATCATGGGGTCTCCACTCTCAGGATTTCATCTATACCTAATTACCTCACAAAGATCTCACCTCCTAGTACCATTATATAAGAGGGATTTAAAATATGAATTTGAGGAAAACATAAACATTCAGTCCTCGGCAAAAAAAAAGCATTCAGATTTTTCTGTGCAAGAATTTCTAAAGTGTATTTTGAACAATCATTTGTGATTTGCTTTGCATACAGATTATATGTGCATCCTGCAATGAAACACATTTGGCAAATAGTTGTACACTATATTCAGTTTGGAGAAATTCACAATGCATGTTATCTGAGTGAAGTCCCTGACAAGTCTTGCACAAAGGAAATCTGTTTTTCTTTCATCAGTTTTTTTCCAAGCTTGGTTTTTTATTAAACACTTTTCCACAGAACACAGTTTGAGAAATAATTAGTTTCTGTTCATTATGCTCTAGTCTTCCAACATTCTTCCTGGGTAGGATTATGACGTAGGTTTTGGGAATTTAAGTAAAACATATCAGGTTGCAAGGATAGCAGGTGTGAACCCATTGAGGCAGAAAGCTTCATTCCATGATATTTGTGGTTCTGCCGGTAGATGAGAAAACGCTAAGACAAATGTAAGGGACAGGATGTATCATACTTAAATTTTATATGCTTAATATTCAGCATCTTGCATAGATGAATAATAATGGTGATGATGATAAGAGATGATAATGATGATTCTATGAAGGGAACACTAATTAACTGAAGTACTTCTCCCTTATTGTATTATTTAGGGTTCCCCCAAGAAAAAGAACTGAGTGTGTTTGCATGTGTGCGTGTCTGTATGTAGAGAAAGAGATAGAGGGGCTTATTACCAAGGAATTGGCTCACATGATTTTGGAGGCTGAGAAATCCCATGATTTTCCATCTACCATGTGCAAACTGGAACCTCAGGAAAGCCAGTGGTATAATTACAATCTGAATCCAAAGGTCTGAGAATTCAGGGAACTGATGGTGTAGATCTCAGGACAAAGGCAGGAAGAACACTACTGTTCTAGCTCAAGCACATAGGCAAGAAAGGAGGTAATGTTCCCTTCTTCCCCTTTTTGTTCTATTTAGGACCCTCAAGAGATTGCATAACCTGCAACCACATAGGGAAAAGCAAAGCAAAATAGTCTACAAGTTCAAATACTAATCTCTTCAGGATAAGACCCTCAGAGACAGTCAGAAATAATGCCTAACCACAGAAATCTGAGCCTAGTATGATCTAGTGAAGTTGACACATAATATTAACCATCACACTCATCAAGATGGCTTTTAGAAATCTAGAAAACTGATTACTGTACACAACTTACATGATTCTATTCTTGCACTGCACCACATGACAGTTTTTATGTTGGTGGCTAAAGAAATTTGTTGAGGGCACTGACTCTTTAAAACAAATCTACATGGAAAAATCAATTGTAAGAGATTCATTTGACTAAAGCTTCTACACAAAGTTTCAGAGTGGAAGTGATGAATTTAAAAAAAAAAAAAAAAAGACATACTAAAGCCTTCAAAGTGTGAAATAAATTTCCACAGCCCCATTTTTAAATGTCACGACAGACCTAAAAACAATTAAGTGAATATAAATAATTAAAACCAAATTACTAAATCGATAGTGTAATTTAGCCCAAACTAAAACTCACTCTAGAAGAGTTGAAATACTTAGATTTGACAAACTGAGTACTGGATCTCAATTAGATAATATGATGCTATTGGCTAGGAAACTTGCAGAAAACTCTTTGTTTTTAGATGTTAGATTGATACTAAAGTACAACACAATGCTCTCAAAATATATAAAGTATTCCAAGAGCATTAATGGTAATCTGGATTAATCCAGAGCATTAGTTCTATTACTGTGATTGTACAAAGGCTAGCTAGCCATATTCTATAGGTTGAGGAAGGAACATTATTAAGATGGTACTTGTATTTAAGATAGAGCTCCAAATTAGTTTTAAAGGACCTATTTTGTATGTATAAGCATTGTTTTATGTGCGTTCTTATTGTACAGTTTGATTTCTATGCAAAATTATTCTGGTGAAAGATTGCTGACAGAACTTGACAGGTAGGTGTATGAGATTCTCTGTGAACTTCAAGAGACTGCATAAGATTCTGAGGTCCTTGGAGGCATGCCAAACGAAAGGAACACAGCGTATGAAGAATTCATTTCTAGAACAAAGTTGGGTGAAACATGGAGATAGCCTACATGCATATTCTTGTTTTGGGGCTCAGTTGATGAACTTCCAGTGCAGGCATGTTAATAAATGGTACAGTTCAGGTAGCAAATTGACCTAGTCTATTTGGTTACATGAATATGTGTGTGTGTTAGTCCCTCAGTTGTGTCTGACTCTTTGCCACCACATAGACTGTAGCCCGCCAGGATCCTCTGTCCATGGGATTCACCAGGCAAGAATACTGGAGTGCATTGCCATTCCCTCCTCCAAGGGATCTCCCTGACTTGAGATTGCAGGCAGATTCTTCCCACCTGGAAAGCCCCTACTGGAAACTGTGGAGTGGTAACTCATCTGACTGTGATCTCAATTTTCAAAAGCCATAATTTCATCAGTAATTTTCTTTTCTTCTGTACATAAGTAAAGCATACAATTCATGAATCAGCCCATGTACTGCTAAGTTGTGTCTGTAGCTATACCTTGTATTTTGGAAAGAGGACAATCACCTAAATGGTGTGCTTTCATCTACCTCTCAGTAGCTCACCAATATTTCATATTCTTTTAATAAGAAACAAAAACCTTGTATCCAACAATTATAAAGGAATAGTACATTAACTCAGAGATACAAACGATGGATATTAGATACTTTCTTAAAATTTTTATTAGAGTGATTTTTAAATGTCACGACAGACCTAAAAACAATTAAGTGAATATAAATAATTAAAACCAAATTACTAAATCGATAGTGTAATTTAGCCCAAACTAAAACTCACTCTAGAAGAGTTGAAATACTTAGATTTGACAAACTGAGTACTGGATCTCAATTAGATAATATGATGCTATTGGCTAGGAAACTTGCAGAAAACTCTTTGTTTTTAGATGTTAGATTGATACTAAAGTACAACACAATGCTCTCAAAATATATAAAGTATTCCAAGAGCATTAATGGTAATCTGGATTAATCCAGAGCATTAGTTCTATTACTGTGATTGTACAAAGGCTAGCTAGCCATATTCTGTAGGTTGAGGAAGGAACATTATTAAGATGGTACTTGTATTTAAGATAGAGCTCCAAATTAGTTTTAAAGGACCTATTTTGTATGTATAAGCATTGTTTTATGTGCGTTCTTATTGTACAGTTTGATTTCTATGCAAAATTATTCTGGTGAAAGATTGCTGACAGAACTTGACAGGTAGGTGTATGAGATTCTCTGTGAACTTCAAGAGACTGCATAAGATTCTGAGGTCCTTGGAGGCATGCCAAACGAAAGGAACACAGCGTATGGAGAATTCATTTCTAGAACAAAGTTGGGTGAAACATGGAGATAGCCTACATGCATATTCTTGTTTTGGGGCTCAGTTGATGAACTTCCAGTGCAGGCATGTTAATAAATGGTACAGTTCAGGTAGCAAATTGACCTAGTCTATTTGGTTATATGAATATGTGTGTGTGTTAGTCCCTCAGTTGTGTCTGACTCTTTGCCACCACATAGACTGTAGCCCGCCAGGATCCTCTGTCCATGGGATTCACCAGGCAAGAATACTGGAGTGCATTGCCATTCCCTCCTCCAAGGGATCTCCCTGACTTGAGATTGCAGGCAGATTCTTCCCACCTGGAAAGCCCCTACTGGAAACTGTGGAGTGGTAACTCATCTGACTGTGATCTCAATTTTCAAAAAGCCATAATTTCATCAGTAATTTGCTTTTCTTCTGTACATAAGTAAAGCATACAATTCATGAATCAGCTCATGTACTGATAAGCTGTGTCTGTAGCTATACCTTGTATTTAGGAAAGAGGACAATCACCTAAATGGTGTGCTTTCATCTACCTCTCAGTAGCTCACCAATATTTCATATCCTTTTAATAAGAAACAAAAACCTTGTATCCAACAATTATAAAAGAATAGTATATTAACTCAGAGATACAAATGATGGATATTAGATACTTTCTTAAAAACTTTATTAGAGTGATTTTTAAAGTATAAAGTTGGGGGTTGCTGCAATTCTTGCAGCTGCCCTGGACTCCCTCCCCAGGCTCCTGGACTAGACTAGGGTCCAGGAGCCTGGGGAGTGCCTGCATGGGGACCGCGGGACAGTGAGGGAGGCCCAGGCGGGAGGAATCTGGGCAGGGAAAGATCTCAGAGTTTCAACATCATCCTTACTCGACTAGCAACAGCTGAACTCATATCCCATGTTGGAGGAGCGCTACACCTTCGAGATCCCCTTCCTGGAGGCTCAGAGGTGGACCCTGCTCTTGACGGTGCTGAACTTGGATAAGTTCTCATGCCACTGCGTCATGGGCAAGATGGCTGTGCCTTTGTGCAAGGTCGACTTGGTGAAAGGTGGACACTGATGGAAGGCGCTGATTCCCAGGTCTTAGGTAAGGGGTGGGTTGGCAGTGCCGCCTGCTGGGAGCTTTTAAAAAATGATTTTTTTTTCATCTCACTATTTAACTTTTTTTGCATTTTTAAAAGTTTGATTTTGAAATAATTTTTGACTCTCAGAAGCTGCAAGAACAGTATAGAGAGTACTGTCTAGTCTTCATCCAACTTTCCAGATAATAAATCTCCTACAATCTCCGTACATTAGGATACCAAGAAACTGCCATTGGTAGCTAAACTACAGACCTTACGCAATTGTCACCAGTTCTTTTTTTTTTTTTAAAGTTTCTTTCTTTCTTTGGCTGCACGGGGTGTAGCATGCAAGATCTTCAATTTTAGTTGCATCATGCAGGATCTTTAGTTGTGGCATGTGGGATCTAGTTCCCTGACCAGGGATCAAACCTAGACCCCTGCATTGGGAGTGCAGAGTCCCAGCTACTGGACCACCAGAGAAGTTCTTTCACCAGTTCTTATATGCACCACTCTGTGTGTGTGTACATGTATGTGCATGTGTATATACATGTGTGTAGTTCTATGAAATTATATCACATGTATGGATTCAGGTAACCAGCACTGCCCTAGGAGCTTTATGTCACTGATGCGGGGTTATTTACTAAGGAAAATGATTGTCCAGAGTATGAAGCTATCTGTCATTTTAGCTTTCAGGAACTGACCTGGGCAAAATAAAATGAGGGCTGAAGATCAGGAAAAAAAAGCATAAAAGTTGTAGGGAGAATATATTAGGCTAAAATAAGTCTGACCTGTCAAGGAGCCTGTGATGTCAGTAATGGACTGATGTTGACAATGATTCCTCTCAGGTTCAGCAAGATTCAGAAGCATCTTTTGAATAATTAAATAATAATCAAACCATAAGCGATGTAGTTAAACTTCAAGTTTAGATGGAGTCTGTTGAAAAATTAATGATTCAGAGGTGACATCAGCCAAATGGCTGACCAGGAAGCTCCAGGTCCTCATTTCCCCTTGGAAACATGAAAAATAAAACAGCATAAACCAAAAAACAAAAGTAAAAGTGGCTAAAGTAACTTTATAGGAACTCTGTAACACAGTCAGAGATCTACACCAGCCAAGTAAATGCCCAAATGTGAAAAAGCCGAATTCGAATGATGGGAAACATCCTGGCACGTTACTCATCTCACTGTTACCCTACTCCTCTCTTGGTGCTACACTGTCTTGGTGTGGAGCCAGCAGCAACCAGTTTCCAATTCCTTCTCTTGAACCAAAGGGAGCAGAGGGAGCTCTAACCTATCAGGGATTTGGTAGTAAACTGAAAGTATCAAGTGCTGGCCAGAGTGTGAAATCTGTGCATCGTTGGTGGGAGCATAAAATGGTTTAGTCACTGTGGAAAAGAGTATCATGGCTTTTCAAAAATGAACAGAATTATCAGGCTTCCCCTGACGGTCCAGTGGATAAGACACCGCCTTGCAGTGCAAGGGGCGCCGGTTTGATCCCTGGCCTGGGAAGATCTCACGTGCTGCGGAGCGGCTGGACTGATGTGTCCAATCACTGAGCCGGAGCTCTGGAGCGCATGTGCCCAGAGCTGGCGCTCTGCGACAACAGATGCCACCGCGATGGGAGGCCCGCAGGAGCCAGAGAACAAAGACAGATGAAAACGGAGAAATGAGAGTCCCAGCTACTGGACCACCAGAGAAGTTCTTTCACCAGTTCTTATATGCACCACTCTGTGTGTGTGTACATGTATGTGCATGTGTATATACATGTGTGTAGTTCTATGAAATTATATCACATGTATGGATTCAGGTAACCAGCACTGCCCTAGGAGCTTTATGCCACTGATGCAGGGTTATTTACTAAGGAAAATGATTGTCCAGAGTATGAAGCTATCTGTCATTTTAGCTTTCAGGAACTGACCTGGGCAAAATAAAATGAGGGCTGAAGATCAGGGGGAAGAAAGCATAAAAGTTGTAGGGAGGATATATTAGGCTAAAATAAGTCTGACCTGTCAAGGAGCCTGTGATGTCAGTAATGGACTGATGTTGACAATGATTCCTCTCAGGTTCAGCAAGATTCAGAAGCATCTTTTGAATAATTAAATAATAATCAAACCATAAGCGATGTAGTTAAACTTCAAGTTTAGATGGAGTCTGTTGAAAAATTAATGATTCAGAGGTGGCATCAGCCAAATGGCTGACCAGGAAGTTCCAGGTCCTCATTTCTCCTTGGAAACATGAAAAATAAAACAACATAAACCAAAAAACAAAAGTAAAAGTGGCTAAAGCAACTTTATACGAACTCTGTAACACAGTCAGAGATCTACACCAGCCAAGTAAATGCACAAATAAGAAAAAGCTGAATTCGAATGATGGGAAACATCCTGGCACGTTACTCATCTCACTGTTACCCTACTCCTCTCTTGGTGCTACACTGTCTTGGTGTGGAGCCAGCAGCAACCCAGTTTCCAATTCCTTCTCTTGAACCAAAGGGAGCAGAGGGAGCTCTAACCTATCAGGGATTTGGTAGTAAACTGAAAGTATCAAGTGCTGGCCAGAGTGTGAAATCTGTGCATCGTTGGTGGGAGCATAAAATGGTTTAGTCACTGTGGAAAAGAGTATCATGGCTTTTCAAAAATGAACAGAATTATCAGGCTTCCCCTGACGGTCCAGTGGATAAGGACACCGCCTTGCAGTGCAAGGGGCGCCGGTTTGATTCCTGGCCTGGGAAGATCCCACGTGCTGCGGAGCGGCTGGACTGATGTGTCCAATCACTGAGCCGGAGCTCTGGAGCGCATGTGCCCAGAGCTGGCGCTCTGCGACAACAGACGCCACCGCGATGGGAGGCCCGCAGGAGCCAGAGAACAAAGACAGATGAAAACGGAGAAATGAGAGACCAAAAGAAGTGGCCCGCCCGCTCCCCTCCCTCCCCAACCCGACTGCCGCCCAAAATAAATAAATAAATAAATCTTAAAAAAAAAATGAACAGAATTACCATGTGACATATCAATTCTACTTCTCGGTATATATCCATAGTAACTGAAGTCAGGGTTTTAAACAACATTGTATATCCACTGCAGCGTTATTCAAATAGATAAAAGGTATAAAAACCCAAAAGTCATCAGTGGTTGAATGGATAAAATGCACCATAAACATACAATCGTATAACATAGGATGAAGCTCTAGGACATTATGCTTAGTAAGTCAGTCAGTCAGTCACAAAAGGATAAATACACAATGACTCTACTTATATGAGGTATCTAAAATAGTCAAATTCATAGAGACAGAAAGTCGAATAAAGATTGCCAGGGGCTGGGAGGAAAGAAGGAAGTGGAGACTGCTGCATGTGGGTACTCAGTTGTATCCTACAACTTGGCGACCCCGCTGATTATATCCTTCCAGGCTCCTCTGTCCATGGGATTTGCCCATGCAAGAATACTGGAGTGGGTTTTCATTTCCTTTTCCAAGGAATCTTCCCCAACCCAGGGATCGAACCTTCATCACCTGTGTCATCTCCTGCATTGGCATATGGAGTCTTTGCCACTGAACCACCTGAAAGTCCCAAGGGAGAGGAGAGTTCTTGTTGATTAAGTACAGTTTCAGTGTGGGAAGATAAAAAAGTTCCAGATATGGATGGCAATAATGGTGGCACCACAATGTAAATATACCTAATCTCACTGAATTATACACATAAACATGGTTAAACCATCAAATTTTATATGTATTTTACCACAATAAAAATACAAATTAAAAAATTAATGATTCACATATTAAATACATGGCAACTTTCTTTTAGCCAAAATATTTGATAAACTACAATTATCATGCTGTTATTGTTGTTGTTCAGTCTCTTAAATTGTGCCTGACTCTTTGCGACTGATGGACTGCAGCACGCCAGGCTTCCCTGTCCTTCACTATCTCCCAGAATTTTCTCAAACTCATGGCCATTGAGCCAGTGATTTATTCCAACCATCTCATCCTCTGTCACTCACCTCTTCTCCTGCCTTCAATCTTTCCCAGCATCAGGATCTTTTCCAATGAGTCAGCTCTTTGCATTAATAATCATAGAGACTGGCTTATATGAACATGCCAGATAAAATAGACTGTACTATGTTTTGTGTATAAAAATGAAGGTGATAGTACTTATTTTAGAAATAATACACAGTAATGTTTCCAGTGGTATTATTTAGGTGTTAAAGTGCAAATAAAATCAAAAGACCAATACTAAAGAAAATGCGTCAACTATAACTTTGTTCAGCAACATGGATGAATCTCACAAATGATTATGTTTAGCAAAGTAAACTGGAAACAAAAAAATATGCATGAAACTATTTACATAAAGTATAAAATCTGATGATTTGAGTAATTCATCTTCATATAAATGCCATACTATAAGTAAAAGAAATATTTAGATCATCTACTTAAAAATTTGGGAAACACCCCAAATCTCTATCAGTAGGAGAATGGATAAACATATCTTTCTTTATTCACACAATGGCATACATATTATTCCACAGTGAAAAGGAAAAGCTACTGATGCGCACAGAAATAAGGTTGACTCTCACTGACATTATGCTGAAAGAAAGACTCTGGAAACAAAAAGAATATATAATATAATTTGTTCATGTAAAGCTCTAAAAGAGGCAAAAGTAACCAATCATGAAAAAAGAAAAATGATTGCCTGCGTTATGTGGTAAGACTTACTGGGAAGGGACATGTGCAAACTTTCTAGGGTGAGGAGGTGTTCTATGTCTTTGTAAGGATATGAGCTATGTGTTTATGGGTGTTTGTCAAAACTCATTGGATTTTACACATGGATTTGTATATTTCACTGTAATTTTTACATAAAATAATAGGCTATAAACAAAATAAGTGAATAAATGAATGAATGAATGGGTGGATGGATGCAGGCTGCTCTAGTTTTTTGAAAAAGTGTATCCTTTCACTCTGAAATTCCACACTTAACAACGTGTTCTGAGGAGATGAGTGAATAGATGTTCAGACATGCATCTATCGAGCTGTTTATGTATCCACGTGTCTATCATCTACATATTTATTACACTGTATTTTTATGAAGTTTTTGTACATTATGAAAATTAGAATAATCTTCAAGTGTTTTATTTGGGGATCATTTGAATGAGATACGATATGGTCATATAATGGAAAAGCATGCAGCCATTCCAAATTAGATTGTAGTTCTATGTTTATTGGCAGGAAAAGATGTCTATGATATTTTTGAGTACAAAAAAGTTGATTTATGGTTTCCCTGGTGGTCCAGTGGGTAAGGACACCGCCTTGCAGTGCAAGGGGCGCCGGTTCAATCCCTGGCTACACAGTAATGTTGGTATTATTTAGGTGTTAAAGTGCAAATAAAATCAAAAGACCAATACTAAAGAAAATGCGTCAACTATAACTTTGTTCAGCAACATGGATGAATCTCACAAATGATTATGTTTAGCAAAGTAAACTGGAAACGAAAAAATATGCATGAAACTATTTACATAAAGTATAAAATCTGATGATTTGAGTAATTCATCTTCATATAAATGCCATACTATAAGTAAAAGAAATATTTAGATCATCTACTTAAAAATTTGGGAAACACCCCAAATCTCTATCAGTAGGAGAATGGATAAACATATCTTTCTTTATTCACACAATGGCATACATATTATTCCACAGTGAAAAGGAAAAGCTACTGATGCGCACAGAAATAAGGTTGACTCTCACTGACATTATGCTGAAAGAAAGACTCTGGAAACAAAAAGAATATATAATATAATTTGTTCATGTAAAGCTCTAAAAGAGGCAAAAGTAACCAATCATGAAAAAAGAAAAATGATTGCCTGCGTTATGTGGTAAGACTTACTGGGAAGGGACATGTGCAAACTTTCTAGGGTGAGGAGGTGTTCTATGTCTTTGTAAGGATATGAGCTATGTGTTTATGGGTGTTTGTCAAAACTCATTGGATTTTACACATGGATTTGTATATTTCACTGTAATTTTTACATAAAATAATAGGCTATAAACAAAATAAGTGAATAAATGAATGAATGAATGGGTGGATGGATGCAGGCTGCTCTAGTTTTTTGAAAAAGTGTATCCTTTCACTCTGAAATTCCACACTTAACAACGTGTTCTGAGGAGATGAGTGAATAGATGTTCAGACATGCATCTATCGAGCTGTTTATGTATCCACGTGTCTATCATCTACATATTTATTACACTGTATTTTTATGAAGTTTTTGTACATTATGAAAATTAGAATAATCTTCAAGTGTTTTATTTGGGGATCATTTGAATGAGATACGATATGGTCATATAATGGAAAAGCATGCAGCCATTCCAAATTAGATTGTAGTTCTATGTTTATTGGCAGGAAAAGATGTCTATGATATTTTTGAGTACAAAAAAGTTGATTTATGGTTTCCCTGGTGGTCCAGTGGGTAAGGACACCGCTTTGCAGTGCAAGGGGCGCCGGTTCAATCCCTGGCCTGGGAAGATCCCACATGCCACGGAGCGGCTGGACCGATGTGTCCAACTACCCAGCTGGAGCTCTGGAGCACATGGTGCTCTGTGGAGAGAGAGGCCACTGCAATGGGAGGCCCACAGAGGCCAAAGAACAAAGATAAATAGATGAAAGACCAATAGAGGTGGCCAAAAAAAAGTTGATTTAAAATAATAAATGTTGTATTACTCACTATAACTAAATATATCTGGGTATAGGTAGGTAGGTAGCTAGATACATAAATAGAACATATTCATATTTATAGGAGTTGGAATTCAAAGTAAATTTTACTTTAATATTTATACATTTCTATATCAAAATATTTCATAATAAGACTATATTATTTATATAAGCAAATATAAAGTTGTTTTCCTTCTGGAAAATAGAATGTTAAGTTACTTTTAAAAAATAATTTCTTTTGAAATCAATGTGATGAAATACATAATTTCTAATCCCACATAATTAAATACTGCTAAGAAATGATTAATTGTATAGTAAAATAATTTCTGTGTTCTCGACCATTTATTTTCAGTCAGTAACAAGATTTTTTTCCATTTATGGCATTAATAAACAATTCTTAAAATATACAAAGTAAGTATATTCTAATTAAATTGTCTTTTTATGGTGTGTATGTGTATATGTCTATGTATAATTTTAGTTTTAAATAGTACTCTCTTATATTTAGTATTCATATACAGAAGTCAGATGGTTGTCAAAGAGGCAAAATAAGAAAAGACGTGTTTGTCTATCTTCCAGAAGTGAAGATTTCTAATTAATTTTGCTTTCACTTTACAGATGTCACTCGAGGTAGGCTATATCAACTTTCAAACTGGCAGACTAGCTGATGAAAATTCAACAAACATCTTCTATTCTTCTTGGCATTCTCACAGGTTGGTTGATGTTATAATAAGCAGGAAAAAAAGTTTAAGGGTTGATTAAATCCTTATTAGTGGAAATGTGCAATGTGCATCCTCAAGAGTCTTTTGTTATAATACAGGGAAGTTTATTCCAAACTTCTTTACTCCAATGTGCTTAAGGGTAATGAATAATAAGCTTGAAGCATTGTGAGTAGGGATAGAGAGACCACATAGTATTATAGACAATGATTATTTTTAACAAATCATATGCCCAACACTTGTTAATTACCATAGAGAATACGTAATAAATGAAAATGATGATCTTTAGCCTATTCAGAGAAATCTAACCTTACATCCAAATTTATCCATGTAGTTTAACAGGCCTTTAGATATGTACTTATACACCACTTCATTTACAAACAATTTTAAGCATATTCTGTCTATAATTTATAGAGTATCTCTTCAAAATGTCCACTGTGTTTAAAGGGATACTTATAAGTAGCTATTATTTATAGTGATTGAAAAATTCAAAGTATCTTTCCCCCAGTTTCAAACATCTTCATTTTCCACAATAAAAATGGATTCATTGTTGTTGAACTGTTGTTCCTATTAGAAAAGTCATGGTTTACTATAGTCTAGGAGGCAGACTCGGAGAGCTATTTGTATGCAGATCGTTACTGGGAAGTGCACCTGTGAGTGAGCAAAGGAAAAGCTGGATAGAAGAAGGAGTTGAACTGTAATGCAATTGCACCAGGGGCCTTAACCAACCTCAAAGGGAGCTCTGGAGCTGGGACAGTCCTAACAGGCATTCCAGATGGAGGCACGTTTGCCCAGCCTTAGTGAACCCATCATCACCTAGTCATTGGAGGCTGAATGCTTCCAGATAAAGCGTGTAACCTTGGGAAAAACAGCTTCTTTAAGCTGACTATGAGGTGACTGGGAGAATAGTGCCATTGGCCTGAAGAGAGGAGGACTCTGGATGTTTTACCACAGAATCCATGACAGCTAGTGAAAATGACACACATTATTAGAAGATGTAATAGTCAAAATCGTTCATAATCTCATCAAGAGGACAGGAGCCAAGGTAACTTTTTCATGGTCTTTGCAAATCACCTGGGCCTAAAAACCCACATGTCATTCTTGAGTACTCCTTTTCTGTCTCGCTGACTCCAACATCCAATAAACCAGCAACTCTTGACAATATTACACACAAAATGTTTCTTAAACCCCTTTATTCTTCCAGTGTTCTTCCCATTTCTGTGGCCCTAATTCAGGCCCTCATTATCTCTTGCTTCATTTATGATGTTCTTTATGTTTAGCTATTCTTCCTTATAAGGCTTGGTAAGCAAATTGTGAGTAGGGATAGAGAGACCACATAGTATTATAGACAATGATTATTTTTAACAAATCATATGCCCAACACTTGTTAATTACCATAGAGAATACGTAATAAATGAAAATGATGATCTTTAGCCTATTCAGAGAAATCTAACCTTACATCCAAATTTATCCATGTAGTTTAACAGGCCTTTAGATATGTACTTATACACCACTTCATTTACAAACAATTTTAAGCATATTCTGTCTATAATTTATAGAGTATCTCTTCAAAATGTCCACTGTGTTTAAAGGGATACTTATAAGTAGCTATTATTTATAGTGATTGAAAAATTCAAAGTATCTTTCCCCCAGTTTCAAACATCTTCATTTTCCACAATAAAAATGGATTCATTGTTGTTGAACTGTTGTTCCTATTAGAAAAGTCATGGTTTACTATAGTCTAGGAGGCAGACTCGGAGAGCTATTTGTATGCAGATCGTTACTGGGAAGTGCACCTGTGAGTGAGCAAAGGAAAAGCTGGATAGAAGAAGGAGTTGAACTGTAATGCAATTGCACCAGGGGCCTTAACCAACCTCAAAGGGAGCTCTGGAGCTGGGACAGTCCTAACAGGCATTCCAGATGGAGGCACGTTTGCCCAGCCTTAGTGAACCCATCATCACCTAGTCATTGGAGGCTGAATGCTTCCAGATAAAGCGTGTAACCTTGGGAAAAACAGCTTCTTTAAGCTGACTATGAGGTGACTGGGAGAATAGTGCCATTGGCCTGAAGAGAGGAGGACTCTGGATGTTTTACCACAGAATCCATGACAGCTAGTGAAAATGACACACATTATTAGAAGATGTAATAGTCAAAATCGTTCATAATCTCATCAAGAGGACAGGAGCCAAGGTAACTTTTTCATGGTCTTTGCAAATCACCTGGGCCTAAAAACCCACATGTCATTCTTGAGTACTCCTTTTCTGTCTCGCTGACTCCAACATCCAATAAACCAGCAACTCTTGACAATATTACACACAAAATGTTTCTTAAACCCCTTTATTCTTCCAGTGTTCTTCCCATTTCTGTGGCCCTAATTCAGGCCCTCATTATCTCTTGCTTCATTTATGATGTCTGTACTTTTAGTGATTTTCCAGCTCATTGGCTATATTTCATTCTTCCTTGCTTTAGGCTTTCAAGTCAAACTTGCTCTTTGTAACATACAATACAGTGTTTTCTGCTTTAACGAGTTTGCTTAATTGTATTCTTTTTCCCTGAAATATTATTTCTGTGTCTTAACATGCCAGTGCCCTCTTCCAAACATATACACAGAACCCGCTGCCCACTTCCTCCACACTTCAGCTCTCTGACTTGACTCTGTTTAAGGCATCACCTTTCAGGCCTTGCTTTCCCTTACACTCCCATCCTAAGCTGTGTTTTCAAATCACACTCTATATACCTCTATTAGAACATGTACTACACTATGCTTAAAGACTTCCAGTGACTTCCCAGTATATTTAGAATAAAATCCAAGTTTACTCTGGTTTACAAAGCCTTACACAGTCTGACCTTTGCCTACCTCTTCAGAATGTATCACAGTCTACCTACACTTCTTTATTTATGTTCTTTAATTATATTCCCACCAAGGTCACTCATGTCTTTGAGATCTTTTGCTTTAGCTGTCTTCTATGTCAGGGATGTTTTTCTCTAATCTTTAGATGACCTGCTCCTTCTTGCCATTGAGTTCCCTGGTTAAATGTCATCTTCTGGGAGAGCTCTCTTGATCACTTCAGTTAAATCGTTACCCAGTCATTAACACATCACTCTTTCATTTTCTTCATAGCACTCATGGGAACATATAACTACTTTGTTAATGTCTGTCTCCCTCACTAGAATATAACCCCAAGAAACAGTGAACTTATGTTTACCTTATCCACCACTCTTTCTTCAGAGTCTAGAAAACTGCCTGAACTGAGTAGTCTGTTGATAAATATTTGATAAATGTTTTTACCTTTGTCCTTTTACATAGACTATATGTTTCACCAAACTAGGGCATGTACCTTAATTTAAAATGACACACATTATTAGAAGATGTAATAGTCAAAATCGTTCATAATCTCATCAAGAGGACAGGAGCCAAGGTAACTTTTTCATGGTCTTTGCAAATCACCTGGGCCTAAAAACCCACATGTCATTCTTGAGTACTCCTTTTCTGTCTCGCTGACTCCAACATCCAATAAACCAGCAACTCTTGACAATATTACACACAAAATGTTTCTTAAACCCCTTTATTCTTCCAGTGTTCTTCCCATTTCTGTGGCCCTAATTCAGGCCCTCATTATCTCTTGCTTCATTTATGATGTCTGTACTTTTAGTGATTTTCCAGCTCATTGGCTATATTTCATTCTTCCTTGCTTTAGGCTTTCAAGTCAAACTTGCTCTTTGTAACATACAATACAGTGTTTTCTGCTTTAACGAGTTTGCTTAATTGTATTCTTTTTCCCTGAAATATTATTTCTGTGTCTTAACATGCCAGTGCCCTCTTCCAAACATATACACAGAACCCGCTGCCCACTTCCTCCACACTTCAGCTCTCTGACTTGACTCTGTTTAAGGCATCACCTTTCAGGCCTTGCTTTCCCTTACACTCCCATCCTAAGCTGTGTTTTCAAATCACACTCTATATACCTCTATTAGAACATGTACTACACTATGCTTAAAGACTTCCAGTGACTTCCCAGTATATTTAGAATAAAATCCAAGTTTACTCTGGTTTACAAAGCCTTACACAGTCTGACCTTTGCCTACCTCTTCAGAATGTATCACAGTCTACCTACACTTCTTTATTTATGTTCTTTAATTATATTCCCACCAAGGTCACTCATGTCTTTGAGATCTTTTGCTTTAGCTGTCTTCTATGTCAGGGATGTTTTTCTCTAATCTTTAGATGACCTGCTCCTTCTTGCCATTGAGTTCCCTGGTTAAATGTCATCTTCTGGGAGAGCTCTCTTGATCACTTCAGTTAAATCGTTACCCAGTCATTAACACATCACTCTTTCATTTTCTTCATAGCACTCATGGGAACATATAACTACTTTGTTAATGTCTGTCTCCCTCACTAGAATATAACCCCAAGAAACAGTGAACTTATGTTTACCTTATCCACCACTCTTTCTTCAGAGTCTAGAAAACTGCCTGAACTGAGTAGTCTGTTGATAAATATTTGATAAATGTTTTTACCTTTGTCCTTTTACATAGACTATATGTTTCACCAAACTAGGGCATGTACCTTAATTTAAAATCCTTCTGTATATCACTAGATCCAAATAAAATACCGAGAAAATAGCACAAGTTCAAGAATATTGTAGGATTTAACCGCTTTATTTAACTAATTTTGGATAATGGATTATGCAGTTCCTGCAATCATGTCGATTTGACCTACTTTGTAATTGGTTGTTTTACATTCCCTAAAATCCTAGAGAAATATCCTAGGTCTGTAAGTTAATTATACTCTACTCAAAGTCATCCATAGCCTGATTTTCCTCCTTCATTTCTTCTTGAAAAATGCAGGAAGAAAAGCTCTTGGTGTTTGCATGAAGAAGGCATGCCCAGTGAGGGAGGACTGTTCTAGAATGTGTCAGGGCACACACCAGGAAACAAGCCTGAGGTTTAGCAGAGTTGTGAGGTTGGTTGCATACAAGTAGACCAGAAAAATATGTACATACATCGAGGAGCACAGAACCTAAATTTCTCACTTTCAAGATGTTACAGGAAAATCTGAATGGATTTTTTGGCTAATCCAATTCATACAAGAAAATAAAAAGGAAAGAAAGGCTAAAGATGAGCACTGTGGTTAGGTTTTAGAATTGGATGTATTGGAAAGAATTGATAGTTTTAAACTTTTAAATTTACAAATAAATAGCTATAGAGATAAATACAGACAGGTAGCTAGCTAACTAGATAAAATTTTACCCAGTGAAAAGTTCTGAGACCAATGAGCTAATGATGGCCCCTATCTTCGTCTCTAATGTTACTACTCTCTTCCCTCATAGCTCAGCTGGTAAAGAATCCATCTGCAATTCAGGAGACCCTGGTTCAGTTCTTGGGTTGGGAAGAGTCCCCTGGAGAAGGGTTAGGCTACCCACTCTAGTATTCTTGGGCTTCGCTGGTCTTTCATTAGTTCTCCCTCTTTTTTTTAAAAGCACTCATGGGAACATATAACTACTTTGTTAATGTCTGTCTCCCTCACTAGAATATAACCCCAAGAAACAGTGAACTTATGTTTACCTTATCCACCACTCTTTCTTCAGAGTCTAGAAAACTGCCTGAACTGAGTAGTCTGTTGATAAATATTTGATAAATGTTTTTACCTTTGTCCTTTTACATAGACTATATGTTTCACCAAACTAGGGCATGTACCTTAATTTAAAATCCTTCTGTATATCACTAGATCCAAATAAAATACCGAGAAAATAGCACAAGTTCAAGAATATTGTAGGATTTAACCGCTTTATTTAACTAATTTTGGATAATGGATTATGCAGTTCCTGCAATCATGTCGATTTGACCTACTTTGTAATTGGTTGTTTTACATTCCCTAAAATCCTAGAGAAATATCCTAGGTCTGTAAGTTAATTATACTCTACTCAAAGTCATCCATAGCCTGATTTTCCTCCTTCATTTCTTCTTGAAAAATGCAGGAAGAAAAGCTCTTGGTGTTTGCATGAAGAAGGCATGCCCAGTGAGGGAGGACTGTTCTAGAATGTGTCAGGGCACACACCAGGAAACAAGCCTGAGGTTTAGCAGAGTTGTGAGGTTGGTTGCATACAAGTAGACCAGAAAAATATGTACATACATCGAGGAGCACAGAACCTAAATTTCTCACTTTCAAGATGTTACAGGAAAATCTGAATGGATTTTTTGGCTAATCCAATTCATACAAGAAAATAAAAAGGAAAGAAAGGCTAAAAATGAGCACTGTGGTTAGGTTTTAGAATTGGATGTATTGGAAAGAATTGATAGTTTTAAACTTTTAAATTTACAAATAAATAGCTATAGAGATAAATACAGACAGGTAGCTAGCTAACTAGATAAAATTTTACCCAGTGAAAAGTTCTGAGACCAATGAGCTAATGATGGCCCCTATCTTCGTCTCTAATGTTACTACTCTCTTCCCTCATAGCTCAGCTGGTAAAGAATCCATCTGCAATTCAGGAGACCCTGGTTCAGTTCTTGGGTTGGGAAGAGTCCCCTGGAGAAGGGTTAGGTTACCCACTCTAGTACTCTTGGGCTTCGCTGGTGGCTCAGATGGTAAAAAATCTGCCTGCAATGCAAGAGACCTAAGTTTGATACCTGGGTTGGGAAGATCCCCTGGAGGAGGGCATGGCAACTCATTCCGATATTCTTGCCTGGAGAATCCCCATGGACAGAGGAGCCTGGTGGAATGAAATCCATGGGGTCACAAGGAGTCGGATATGACTGAGAGACTAAGCACAGCACAGTGTTACTCCCTAATGGGAAAAAAGGGGGGGGGGTTGGTGGGTCAGAAAAAAGTACAAGATGAGCATGGAATAGCCTATTGTGTCAGAAAGTAAGAAATATCAAAGAAGGATTGGCATCTCAAAAAGACACAGAAGTTATCTTACAGGAACTCCTACTGGCCCAAAATGGGACAATGTTAGTTAGATTCAACATTAGCCATAATTAGATAAAGCAAAATAAATATAATCCATATTGACATGGAAAAGAAGAAATAAAAGGGAAGGAAGGATGGAAAAAGCTCTACCATAGACTGTAATGCTAACTAATAAATATAGAAGGAAGGATGGAATTAGAAAGCTACCACTTGGCAATCGTCAGTGTGATAATCTAGGTAAAAGCCTTTAGTGATGCTAAAACTTCTCAGTGAATGTTTGCTGAGAAATATGCAGATGATGTCAAACTATTGCCTCAAAAATGCAGGTTAAATTCAGAAAGAACAAGTAACTTTACAGCAGAGATAGCTGTCAGACATTAATTTCATCAATTAATTATAGTTAATATCACCAGTAAAGGGCTAAATTAAATCTACCACCTTATAAGATATGATAAGATATACTGAGAAATGTTTCTGTAATACTTGTGCCAGAAATTCATAACCTGAATCTAACCAGAAAGAAACATGAGACAAACACAAACAGAGGTATATTCTACCAGAAAAATAGTCTGCAGTTTTCAAAGATGTTGAAGTTTAAGAAAATCAAGAAAGACTAAGGAGTTGTTCCAGATTGAAAGAGACTAAAGGAAATCACATCATTATTCCAAGGAGTTATCCCCACTTGGATCCTTTATCTTCAAAGAATATTATTGGAACAATTGATGGAATTTGAAATGGGTATGTGGATAAGTTGTCACCAAGTAATGCTTATATATTCATTTTGGTGGCTGTACTATGATTATATGGGCTTCCCAGGTGGCTCAGTGGTAAAGAATCTGCCTGTCAGTGCAGGAGATGCAAGAGATGCAGGTTTGATCCCTGAGTCAGGATGATCCCCTGGAGAAGAAAATGGCAACCCACTCCAATATTCTTGCCGGGAAAATCCCATAGACAGAGAAGCCTGGAGGGCAACAGTCTGCGGAGTTGCCAAGAGTCAGACACAACTGAAGCGACCAAGAATAAAGCAAAGAACTATGGTTATGCAGAGAGTGTCTTTGAACTCTCTACAAAGGTATCAAAGTATTCCTAGGTAACATGGCATCAGTTTGCTCCCTATGGATTCAAGAAAAAAAAAAGTATACTTCTTTTACATTTTAAGTCTGAAAATGTTTCTAAAAATAAGAATTTTCAGATCATTCATTAAATAATGAGCATATTTCTAGTACTTGAGTGCATCTATTAATATATTTCATCCCCTTCTGCTTCTTTAGGAGTTTCACTGAATAAAATATTCTGTCTTTTACCTACTTCTAAGAAGATTTTCCCCATAATATTTAAACATATTCAAGTCTTTCTATTCTTAAAACAAATGTGCAACCAAATAAAACTTCATTGGTGCTACATATTCCATATTAGTTCTGTATTTCAAAGCTAAACTTCTTGAAACATCAGCCTATTCGCTTTTCCCACATATTCCTTCAAATTCTACTATTACACTGAAACAACTTCTTTGGTCATAGTAACCAATGATATCCCAGATGCGAATTCCTATGGTGACTTTTCAGTCATTTCCAAGTGTTCAACATTACTCGTGGCACTGTTGGTAGAGTGATAGTCCTAATATCCAAGTATGACCACAGCAATGCTTTGCTTAAAGCTGTTTAATGATATTCATAACCTGAATCTAACCAGAAAGAAACATGAGACAAACACAAACAGAGGTATATTCTACCAGAAAAATAGTCTGCAGTTTTCAAAGATGTTGAAGTTTAAGAAAATCAAGAAAGACTAAGGAGTTGTTCCAGATTGAAAGAGACTAAAGGAAATCACATCATTATTCCAAGGAGTTATCCCCACTTGGATCCTTTATCTTCAAAGAATATTATTGGAACAATTGATGGAATTTGAAATGGGTATGTGGATAAGTTGTCACCAAGTAATGCTTATATATTCATTTTGGTGGCTGTACTATGATTATATGGGCTTCCCAGGTGGCTCAGTGGTAAAGAATCTGCCTGTCAGTGCAGGAGATGCAAGAGATGCAGGTTTGATCCCTGAGTCAGGATGATCCCCTGGAGAAGAAAATGGCAACCCACTCCAATATTCTTGCCGGGAAAATCCCATAGACAGAGAAGCCTGGAGGGCAACAGTCTGCGGAGTTGCCAAGAGTCAGACACAACTGAAGCGACCAAGAATAAAGCAAAGAACTATGGTTATGCAGAGAGTGTCTTTGAACTCTCTACAAAGGTATCAAAGTATTCCTAGGTAACATGGCATCAGTTTGCTCCCTATGGATTCAAGAAAAAAAAAAGTATACTTCTTTTACATTTTAAGTCTGAAAATGTTTCTAAAAATAAGAATTTTCAGATCATTCATTAAATAATGAGCATATTTCTAGTACTTGAGTGCATCTATTAATATATTTCATCCCCTTCTGCTTCTTTAGGAGTTTCACTGAATAAAATATTCTGTCTTTTACCTACTTCTAAGAAGATTTTCCCCATAATATTTAAACATATTCAAGTCTTTCTATTCTTAAAACAAATGTGCAACCAAATAAAACTTCATTGGTGCTACATATTCCATATTAGTTCTGTATTTCAAAGCTAAACTTCTTGAAACATCAGCCTATTCGCTTTTCCCACATATTCCTTCAAATTCTACTATTACACTGAAACAACTTCTTTGGTCATAGTAACCAATGATATCCCAGATGCGAATTCCTATGGTGACTTTTCAGTCATTTCCAAGTGTTCAACATTACTCGTGGCACTGTTGGTAGAGTGATAGTCCTAATATCCAAGTATGACCACAGCAATGCTTTGCTTAAAGCTGTTTAATGATATCTCATAGCAACTGAATTCCAATCTCTTGAATAAAACACAAAGGACCCATCAAGATCTGGCACATGCCTACATTTCAGATCTCATCTGTTGTCTCTCCCTCCCTCGCACCCAGTCATGCTGTTAATCTGGACAGTTCACTCCATTTCTATAGTCTCAGCACTGATCCTAGCTACAGGCATATATGAGTTATTAAGCAGTGTCAATTACTGAGTGCATGCTATGTGCCTAAAATTGCACTAGGTATTGTGACAAATTCAAAGAAATATTCGAAGTAATGGCTATTGAAGGGCCCACACAGGTAACATCACATTCAGTGATGAAAGGATTAAAACATTTCCCCTAAAGTCAGCAACAGGACATAAATATTTGTTGAACTACTGTTACTCAGCATTGTGCTGGAAGTCCTAGCCAGAGCAATTAGACAATAAAAACAAATAAAACATATCCAAATTGAAAAAGATGAACTATAAATATCTCTATTCACAGATAACATGGTGAAAAGGCATGTGGAAAATTTCAAAGAATCCACAAGAAAGCTACTAAAGCTAATAAATTAATTCAGCAAATTTATATGGTATATAATGAACACATCAAAATCAGTTATGACTCTATATGAGCAATAAGCAATACAAAAAGGGAACTTCCCTGGTTGTCCAATGGATAAGACTCCACTTCCACTGCAGGTAGTGTGGGTTCAGCCCCTTGCCAGGCAACTAAGATCTCACAAGATGTGCAAACTGTGAAAAACAGTTTGGCAGTTCTTTGAAAAGCTAAACATGCAATTACCATGTGATCCAGTAATTCCTTTCCTTAATAAATACGCCAAAAAATATTAAACAAGGACTCATATACTTAAATTTAAACAAAGGCTTCCCTGTTAGCTCAGTGGTAAAGAATCTGCCTGCCAGTGCAGGAAACACAGGTTCAGTCCCTGGTCCAGGAAAATCCCACATGCTGTTGAGCAACTAAGCCTGTGCACCACATTTGTTGAGCCTGGAGCTGGAACTGCTGAGCCCATGCGTTGCATGTTTAGAAACCCATTAACTCTAGAGCCCATGCTGTGCAACAAGAAAACGCAGTAAGAAGCCCACACACCAAAACCACAGAGTGGCCCTTGCTTACCATAACTAGAAAAGGGCCAGTGCAGCAAGTAAGACCCAGCGCAGCGAAAAATACATAATTAAATAAACAGAATAAATAAAATTGCAAAAATTAAATAATAAAATAGAAATTAACTAATATATAAATCAGCTAGAAATTTTGGAGGATATTTGCACTGCCGGTGACACAGTGCTTACATTTATGATATATCAAGTTTCAGATTTATAGGAAGAACATCAAATTCTCAACAGAAAAAAGACACATATATGAGCTATTAAGCAGTGTCAATTACTGAGTGCATGCTATGTGCCTAAAATTGCACTAGGTATTGTGGCAAATTCAAAGAAATATTCAAAGTAATGGCTATTGAAGGGCTCACACAGGTAACATCACATTCAGTGATGAAAGGATTAAAACATTCCCCCTAAAGTCAGCAACAGGACATAAATATTTGTTGAACTACTGTTACTCAGCATTGTGCTGGAAGTCCTAGCCAGAGCAATTAGACAATAAAAACAAATAAAACATATCCAAATTGAAAAAGATGAACTATAAATATCTCTATTCACAGATAACATGGTGAAAAGGCATGTGGAAAATTTCAAAGAATCCACAAGAAAGCTACTAAAGCTAATAAATTAATTCAGCAAATTTATATGGTATATAATGAACACATCAAAATCAGTTATGACTCTATATGAGCAATAAGCAATACAAAAAGGGAACTTCCCTGGTTGTCCAATGGATAAGACTCCACTTCCACTGCAGGTAGTGTGGGTTCAGCCCCTTGCCAGGCAACTAAGATCTCACAAGATGTGCAAACTGTGAAAAACAGTTTGGCAGTTCTTTGAAAAGCTAAACATGCAATTACCATGTGATCCAGTAATTCCTTTCCTTAATAAATACGCCAAAAAATATTAAACAAGGACTCATATACTTAAATTTAAACAAAGGCTTCCCTGTTAGCTCAGTGGTAAAGAATCTGCCTGCCAGTGCAGGAAACACAGGTTCAGTCCCTGGTCCAGGAAAATCCCACATGCTGTTGAGCAACTAAGCCTGTGCACCACATTTGTTGAGCCTGGAGCTGGAACTGCTGAGCCCATGCGTTGCATGTTTAGAAACCCATTAACTCTAGAGCCCATGCTGTGCAACAAGAAAACGCAGTAAGAAGCCCACACACCAAAACCACAGAGTGGCCCTTGCTTACCATAACTAGAAAAGGGCCAGTGCAGCAAGTAAGACCCAGCGCAGCGAAAAATACATAATTAAATAAACAGAATAAATAAAATTGCAAAAATTAAATAATAAAATAGAAATTAACTAATATATAAATCAGCTAGAAATTTTGGAGGATATTTGCACTGCCGGTGACACAGTGCTTACATTTATGATATATCAAGTTTCAGATTTATAGGAAGAACATCAAATTCTCAACAGAAAAAAGACAAAAAATTTGAACAGATATTCCCCATAATGGAAAACTAATAATTAAATGGGTTAAAAAACATGAGTTCTCATTAAGTGTAGTCAAACTGGAGTAATCATGGTATTTCATGAAAGCACAAACACATTTATAATAATAATAAGCAGTACTGGTAAGGTGTTAATGTATTTCAATTGGAATGACATCACAAACTGGAATAAGTCTTTTAACAAGAAACATAGCAATGTGAGCCACACATCATGAAACATAAACAGCTTTTGACTCAGTAACTCTACTGCTATGTGTTCTTTTCAGAAAAGCATTAGAAAAAATGTGTGCATTAAAGTATCCACTGAACTGTTTACCTATAGTAGAAAATTTGGTCATAATTATTTATCTTTAGTAAAATGACTTAATAAAATTTGGTAGATCAGCATGTCATAAAAGAGGGTATATTAAAATACTAATCACCAAGACTGTAAAAGTATGAAAATAATTATGATACAGCATAGAAACTGATAGGTAAACTATGAGTAAAATGATGTAAAAATGTCCCAGGGTGGAAGACAATATGCATGAGTTAAAACAGTTGCTGTGTTAGTGTCAGGATTTTGAGCTCTATGTTATTACTTTTTTATTTATCTTGAATGCCAAGTTTTGTAGGACTAAATGGTTATTTCATTCAGGACTAAAGTATTATGTCTTTTAATCACCCTATATCAGGACAGAGGTTAAATTTACAGTTACAAGGTGGAGGGCATCCAACTAAGGTACCATTAGAGGCTAGAGTACAATGGACTGAGAGAAGCTGAGACTTGAGGGGAAGGAACTGATGAAAAATGCTTAGAAGATGAGCTTGCCTATGAATGAGAGCCCCTGAAGTCAAACTTTGTTGACTCCTGTGTCTTTTTTTGTTTTCAAAAATGTCCCTTGGCTTGTTCTCAGAAAAGAACTCTGAATGAGTAGAGAAATTACTAAGATTATGACTGTTGTTTATTGGTCCTGGAAAATCAAGGTGGAAAAATAAGAAGCATGAGGTTAGTTATATCTTCTTATCCTAGATATAGATGTATATGAATTAATCGTTCAAAACGTCAGGATCTGAGTGAGAATGACTACCAGATGGCTAGTGGCTAATATTTATGGTTTGGTGTGATTTCTAGTTTTCTTTTGTTTGACCTGATTTGAGTTTTAATTTTAAGTTCTGTTTAGTAGCCAGTCTACATTTTTAAATGAAGTTTGAATGTATTGGTGCATGAACCTTTCTCTGCAGCCTAATGAAAACATGTTACCAAAGTGTCTTGTTGTAGCATTGCAATTTATCTCAGGTAATAAGGAGCATGGAAATGAGCCACTATTTCAGCCCCTGAGGCAAAACAGGGAACCTGAGCACCAGAAAAGTCCATTAGGAAATGCACACTCTAGTATCATAACTTCAACAGTGCTTTTAAATTGTCAAGTTGTATCATGAGGACATATGCTGATCAGCAGTAGCACTGGCAGGCCCAGAATATTAGCAGTGACAATCATGTACTAGTTCATAACCTAATCAATCAGGCAGATTTTTTAATTAATCTTAATTGTTTTATTATGGTTCCTAGCAAGCAACACAGCAACCAGGAACCCACAAACAGACTGACTGATTTCATCAGTTCCTTGATTATATTCTTGAAATGTTCAAAGTAACATTCAATTCACTTAACTAAGTATGAAAAGCTTTACCCTGGTAAAAGTTAACACTTCAATGAAAGAAGTAAAAATTCTCAAATACTACATGGTAAATCAATAGGTTATTTCTTTAAATGCCAAGGTCTTTCTTTGCATTTAAGTGTCCAATATTATTTATCAATGGTATGGCAAAATTTTGAGGTGAAAAAGAGGAAGAGAGGGGTAACAAACAAATCTAAACCTTTAGGAGCACTGTCTAGCTCTGGATTATAAAAGTTGAGAAAAAGTCTTTTTTATCAGCCATAATAATTTTTTTTAAAGAATAGTAAATTTTCAATAATGGGCTTTGTCTCAATTACTTTGAAAATTTTCTTTTGACAAAAATCAAACATTATATACCCATTAGATTGTTAATGATTTTAGCACCTTCATCAATACATTTAGAAAATGTATTGTGATTAAACAGATATTACTTTGAATATAATATTCTAAGGAAGAAGAAGCCAATTTATGAATTTTTCTGAGCTTAATTTTACCAACTTAAAATTCTATATATTGTATAAACCAGGTGTTGACAAAATTATAACTAACTTCTGAATACTAGGATGGACAAGGAATCTGCCAAATTCTTTTCTTAGACAAATTATATTGAGAAGATAATTTCCACAGGGATGACTTTTGCAGATGTGGCTGTTTGAATCCAAGAGAAGTATGGGCCAAATTATTTACAAGTATCTTCAAATTATTTCAAAGCTTTTAAGAAAGATGCAAGGTAAAATAAAATAGTAGAGACAAATCAGAATATACTTGTTGTAACACTTAGAAGTATGGTAAAAAATTCAGCATTTGACTAGCATTTTGACTAAATATTCTATTAGAACTGTCAGAGTAATGGAAGTTAGCTTTTCTAGTTCATATCAGTCCATATATTCTCACAGTAAAAGTTATTCCTTTAGCATTCAATGTATAGTTCTTTCATAAAATATTATCATTTCATAAATTACTATAATAATTTTGAGCAATAAATCCTATATTAAATAATATGGCTTCACCAAACTGTTAAGTATTTCTCCAGTGTATGTTAGCATATATAATGTGCTACAAAGAAAATGATGTGTATATGGACAAGGGAAAAAAAACTTTCTGGATCTCTATAAATCCAAGTATATACTCAGCTATAAAAAAGATGAAATCTAAATCTTGCCATTAACATAAACATGATGGAACTTAAGGGCATTATACTGAGTGAAATAATTCAGACAACAAAAGACAAATACCACGTGATTTCACTCATATGGAAACCAACCAAACCAAACTAAACCAAATCAAACACATTGATACAGAAAACAGTTGTGATTACCAGAAGTGAAGTGGGTGGGGAGGACAAAATGGCTCAAGAGGGTCAACAGTATGGTGACAGATGGAAATTAAACTTTCAGTGCTGAGCACATTGTAGTGTATATGGAAGTCAAAATATAATACTGTATGTATGAAACATACAATAGTTTAAACACCAACATAAAACAAAAAAACCTACATATAATTTGTTTCACTATTGGTTTCCAAAAATAGGAATTATGGTATGCTTCCAAATATAATGCAAAATTATTTTTTTGTACATGCATGTATTTTGGATATGTATGTATGTATTTATTTACATATTTCATTTATAGTGTGTATCTATGCAAACAATACAGATGGGGTTTTTGCCATTTTTTAAAAATGCAAAATTATTTATTGAATTTAAGCCTAGGAAACAAGAAAGTTAGAAAAAAATTTGCTCATTTAGCAAAATAGTAATATTAATAACAAGGACAAGCTATTACTTCCAAGTACTCACTGGCTTCACAAGCATTATGAGTATTTTATGTGTATCACCTAACTTAACTTCAAAAGTCTACTGCCCGGGCTTCCCTGGTGGTCCAGTGGGTAAGGACACTGCCTTGCAGTGCAAGGGGCGCCGGTTCAATCCCTGGCCTGGGAAGATCCCACGTGCCGCGGAGCGGCTGGACCAATGTGTCCAATTACCGAGCCAGAGCTCTGGAGAGCATGTGCCCAGAGCTGGTGCTCTGTGACAACAGAGGCCACTGCGATGGGAGGCCCACATGGGCCAGAGAACAAAGATGGATGAAAACAGATAAATGAAAGACCAAAAGAAGTGGCCCACTCGACCCCCTCCCTCCACAATCCCCCCCCCAAAATAAATAAATAAATAAATAAAGTCTATTGCCTACATTAAGGGATGACCAAACTCATTTAGCAAATCTCCCTTGCTTACATTTTAAGTTTATCCCCATGTTCCATCCCCAGTCATTTCTAAAGACTGCTTACACAGTCAAGTCAGAAAGCTGAGGCACATCTACAGAACAAAGGGAAGTCTACTCAATGCTCTGTGAGGACCTAAATGGGAAGGAAATCCAAAAAAGAGGGAATATATGTATATTTACAGCTGACTCACTTCACTGTATAGCAGAAACACAACATTGTAAAGAAACTATACTCCAATAAAAAAATTTTCAAAATAACATCTTAATGAAGTTACTTAGGGATTTTAAAAAAAAGAAAATATCTCTTCGAAATGAATGTTTTGCTGTTTACAGATCGGAGCAGTTAATTAATTTTGATTTATAACTTTTAAAAGCTATTAATATAAAGTCTTATCTTTGGAGTTAGAAACAAACCTTCTTCCTGTACTCTTCAGAAATTATCATCTCCCAAATTAAGGGAAACATTCCAGTTCTTCCTGTTTATAAAACAAAAGTTCTATAACAATGCTGCTATGATCACATCTTGGAAGCAGGGCAAATGTTTGAGTACAATCATTAGGTATGGTGTTTTGACAATATAAAGATTATAAAGACTTTTACAAAGCTAGCCTTCAAGTTTTGTTTTGTAATTTTTGTATGTTTTTTTCTTTTGGAACATTAGCTCTAATCGTCTTATTCTGGTTGTGTATATCAGCATTCAAGACTTTTATTGCTAAGTTATCATTATCCCAGCATGCAAAGTAAAATTCAGAAAAGAAGAAACATCCTAGCAAAATGGTGATCATTCAGATTTTAAAATTTATGACGTTATCCATTTATCCATCCTCAAAAAAGCATGGCTTTCATTTTTAGGTTACAATGGATCAAGATATGTGTTCACACTAATGTTGCCCTATTTCCATTTATATTAAACTGGTATTTGTTTTTTAAAGGAGGCACATGAATGAACAGAGCCTTCCCCAATCTCTGTTTGTTCAGCTTGTAACATGCACAATAGCAAATTCAATCTTGTTAAGAGGCTTATTCCTCCATTGTAGAACTTACTTGAATTGCAAGAAAGTTTGAATTTGCATAGGTTATGTATTTGTGTGGAGAATGAATTGAAGTATTTAAGGACCTTACTTTTCTTTCTCAATAATAAATTGCTTATGACTGCTTAATTTCAAACATCCTTTGCCCATTGCATTGCTCAGCTGAGAGAAAAAAGAAAAAAAGAACTTCATTTCAGTAATAGAAAAGTCAAGTTCATTTGAAAAAATAACACCTGAAATGTCAATGAAACCACACCTATTAACACTCACAAGGACAATTTCTCACTTAGGTAAGTTCCTTAAAGCAGACAATTTTTCTTTGATGAAGCCTAATTATTGTAATTCCAGTAACAAGACATTGGACACATACCCATAAAGGTCCCTTTGTTAGCAAACTGTGTTTTGATATACATATAAAGTTACTTTAACAAGGATCTTTTCTGTTAAAAATGTACTAATTTTAATGTTACATCAAAGAAAAGGAAGCTAACTCACTTCAGCCACACGAAAAGAATTCTAATTAAAATGTGGTCATATTGCAAGCATGAAGGTCACTTTGTTGACGGACAGTCAAATGTGGACAAAAAATAAGAGAGTCCTGTTTTTACTGCACTACATCAGGTGATGGGGTTAGTAAGATAAAGTGGCTGGCATTGAGCACACAGGTGAGAAACCTATGGAACACAGTCACACACACACACACACACTCTCTCCAACATATCTCCGTGTAAAAATGGTATAGTACTAGGAAGGAGTCAAAAGATAATTCAACCCTGGCTGTAGCACTTATCACTGTGACCTTGGCAAATTACTTAAACATTCTGCTGAGCTTTGAGTTTCTGCTCTGACAAAAACAAAAAAGAGAAAATAATCAGATATAATCTTTTTCTTATCAAAGGAAACTAAAGACACAGCCATCTAAATGTGCAATCTTTGAGTGGTTTCGTGGGACAATGGCAGTGACCAAGCAAAAT
>JAIOJX010000018.1:6954719-7010508 GCA_022376925.1 Tragulus kanchil
AAGATTGATACTTGGGCATGTTTTATATACATCATGATAAGTAAATTACCCATAGAAAATAATCAATGAATTTGATTGGACTTTAAGTAGGAGGGCATTTGCCATGTACTTACTAGGCTTCACAGTAGACATGTCTACTCAACAAATCTACTTACTATATGTGGTCTGAGTTATACTAGGTAGATCCACACTCTAACTGTTAGCAAATTCAAGGTTTTCCACTTTTCCATAGGCTCTTTACCTCTCCAAGAATAAAATAAAGCCATAGAACCAAGAAAACTGACTTTCAGTTGGTGGAATAAAAGATTCTAAGCAGAACTGAAGTAGAGTCATCAACCTCTTGGCTCTTGTTATTAATTTTTTTATTAAGTCTCTTCTTTCTTCCCTCTTATGAGAAGCTGATATAATAAGAAGAACCCATAAGAAAAGATGCTCTCCTTATTGCCTGCCCTGAGAGTAAAATGAGATCCAAGGTAAGGCCAAGAAAAAAGTAGAACAGGGAGTCTCTGGATCTACCATTACACTGACTTTGACTAATGCTTATTATCTCCCAACTCTGTGGTAACATCTAAAGGCACTGGAACACTGTAGTGAAGGAGAACAGTGTCCTAGCCTGCCTGAAGCTTAAAGTATACTTAAGGGAATAAAGTCAAAAGGTTTCTACTTTAGTCTTGAAATTATAAGAGGAAAACAAAAACATATGAACAAAAAAAAAGGGTTTCAACTATCACATATAATCTGAGGGTTTAAAGTCACATTTTCAGATAATAAGAATTGTTTATTTTCCTGTATTTTCTCTCATTTATCTTTCTGTATTTCCTCTTAGTACTACATTTTTGTAAAGGATGAACAGGTTATCTTCAGTAACTAGGCGTGTGGTGAGAAAGGTGGGGATTTCGCATTTTTCCCCCTGAATATTCCCTCAGTGTGGCTTCTATACCTATTGAGACTGGAAAGACTTAACGGAACTGGTCCTAACTAGACCATAAAGTCTGACAGGTTCTCACTAGAGATTACAGTCTGACTTTGGTCCTCACTGTAGCCTACAGTTGGATTTTGGAACTCACTGTAGCCTACAGTCTGACTTTGGTGCGAACTGTAGCCTACAGTCTGACATTGGTCCACACTAGAGCCTAAAGTCTGACTCTAGTCCTTACTGTAGCCAACAGTCAAACATTGGTTCTCACAGGAGTCTAGAGTCTGACACTGATCCTCACTACAGCCTACACTCTGTCTCACTCTAGTTCTTACTGTAGGGTACAGTCTGGCATTGGTCCTCAATAGAGCCTACAGTATGACTCTGGTTATTACTATAGCATGAAATACTGATATTGGATTTCACTGTAGACTACAGTCTGACACTGGTCCTCACTCTAAGCTACAGTCTGACAGTGGTCCTCGCTAGAACCTCCAGTCTGACTGTGTTTCTTACTTTAACTTACAGTCTGAATTGTTCCTCACTAGAGCCTAGTGTCCGACAATGGTCCTCACTAGAGCTAACAGTGTGACTCTGGTTCTTACTGTAGAGTACTGTCTGACTTTCATCCACACTGTAACCTACAGTATGACACTGGTGCTTAATTGAGCCTACAGTCTGACTCTGGTTCCTCCTGTAGCCTACAATCTGACATTGGTACTCACTGTAGCCTACAGTATGACACTCGACCTCACTAGACCTTAAACTCTGTCTCTTGACCTCACTGTGGCCTACAGTCTGACACTGATCCTCACTAGAGCCTACAGTTTGACTCTGGTTCTTAATGTAGCATACAGTCTGACTTTGGTCCTCACTAGAACTTACAGACTGACTCTGGTCCTCACTGTAGCCTACAGTCTGACACTGGTCCTCACAGGAGCCTACAGTCTGACTCTGGTTCTTACTTTAGCCTACAGTCTGACATTGGTCCTCATTGTAGCCTACAGTCTGACACTGGTCCTCACTAGAGCCTACAGTATGACTCTGGTTCTTACTGTTAGCTACAGTCTGATTTTGGTCCACATTGTGGCCTACAGTCTGACACTGTTCCTCAATTGAGCCTACAGTCTGACTCTGGTTCCTCCTGTAGCCTACAATCTGACATTGGTACTCACTGTAGCCTACAGTATGACACTCGACCTCACTAGACCTTAAACTCTGTCTCTTGACCTCACTGTGGCCTACAGTCTGACACTGATCCTCACTAGAGCCTACAGTTTGACTCTGGTTCTTAATGTAGCATACAGTCTGACTTTGGTCCTCACTAGAACTTACAGACTGACTCTGGTCCTCACTGTAGCCTACAGTCTGACACTGGTCCTCACAGGAGCCTACAGTCTGACTCTGGTTCTTACTTTAGCCTACAGTCTGACATTGGTCCTCATTGTAGCCTACAGTCTGACACTGGTCCTCACTAGAGCCTACAGTATGACTCTGGTTCTTACTCTAGCCTACAGTCCGACTTTGGTCCTCATTGTGGCCTACAGTCTGAACCTGGTCCTCACTAGATCCTAGAGTCTGACTCTGGTTCTTACTGTAGCCTACAGTCTGAAAATGGTCCTCACTAGAGCCTACAGTCTGACACTGTTTTGTACTGTAGCTTACAGTCTGACACTAGTCCTCACTAGAGTCTACATTCTGACTCTGTTTCTCACTGTAGCCTACAGTCTGACCATGGTCCTCATTGTAGCCTAGAGACTGACACTGGTCCTCACTAGAGCCTACAGTCTGACTCTCGTCCTCACTGTAGCCTACAGTCTTATACTGGTCCTCACTAGAGCGTGCAGTGTGACTCTGGGTCTTACTGTAGAGTATAGTCTGACTCTGTCCTCACTAGATCCTACAGTGTGACTCTGGTTCTGACTGTATCCTACAGTCGAATCTGGTTCTTACTGTAGACTAAAGTCTGACTTTGGTCCTCATTTGAGCCTAAAGTCTGACCCTGGTCCTCACGAGATCCTAAAATCTGACTCTGGTTCTTACGAGAGCCTAGAGTCTGAATCTGGTTCTCACTAGAGCCTAGAGTCTGACACTGGTTCGTATTCTAGCCTACAGTCTGACACTGGTCCTCACTAGAGCCTACATTCTGAGTCTCATCCTCACTAGAGCCTAAAGTCTTACTTTGGTTCGTACTGTAGCCTCAAGTATGACACTGGACCTCACTAGAGCTGACATACTGAATCTCATCCTCACTAGAGCCTAGAGTATCACTCTGGTTCTTACTGTAGACTACAGTCTGTGTCTGGTCCTCACTAGAGCCTAGAGTCTGACTCTGGTTCTTACTGTAGCCAACAATCTGACTTTGGTCCTCATTGAAGCCTACAGTCTGACTCTGGTCCTCACGAGATCCTACAGTCTGACTCTGGTTCTTACGAGAGACTACAGTCTGAAACTGGTTCTCACTAGAGCCTAGAGTCTGACTCTGGTTCGTACTGTAGCCTAAAGTGTGACACTGGTCTTCACTAGAGCCTACATTCTGAGTCTCATCCTCACTAGTGCCTACAGTCGTACTTTGGTTCATATTGTAGCCTCAAGTATGACACTGGACCTCACTAGAGCTGACATACTGAATCTCATCCTCACTAGAGCCTAGAGTATCACTCTGGTTCTTACTGTAGACTACAGTCTGTGTCTGGTCCTCACTAGAGCCTAGAGTCTGACTCTGGTTCTTACTGTAGCCAACAATCTGACTTTGGTCCTCATTGAAGCCTACAGTCTGACTCTGGTCCTCACGAGATCCTACAGTCTGACTCTGGTTCTTACGAGAGACTACAGTCTGAAACTGGTTCTCACTAGAGCCTAGAGTCTGACTCTGGTTCGTACTGTAGCCTAAAGTGTGACACTGGTCTTCACTAGAGCCTACATTCTGAATCTCATCCTCACTAGTGCCTACAGTCGTACTTTGGTTCATATTGTAGCCTACAATATGACACTGGTCCTCACTAGAGCCGAAATTCTGAATCTCATCATCACTAGAGCCTAGAGTCTGACTCTGGTTCTTACTGTAGCCTACAGTCTGACGTTGGTCCTCATTGTAGCCTACTGTATGACCCTGGTCCTCATTGTAGCATACAGTCTGGCGTTGGTTCTCATTGTAGCCTTCAATCTGAGTCCGGTCCTCACTAGATTCTACAGTTTGACTCTGGTTCCTTCTGTAGCCTACAGAGTGACACAGGTCGTTATTAGAGTCTACAGTACGACTCTGGTTCTGACTGTAGCCTACAGTCTGATTTTGGTCCTCATTGTAGCCTACAATCTGAGCCTGGTCCTCACTAGATCCTACCGTCTGATTCTTGTTTTTACTGTAGCCTACAGTGTGACATTGGTCCTCACTTAAGCCTCCAGTGTGACTCTGTTTCTTAACTTACGCTAGAGTCTGACTTTGGTCCTCATTATAGCATACAGTCTGACACTGGTTTTCACTAGAGCCTACAGTATGACTCTGGTTATTACGGAAGCCTACAGTCTGACTTTGGTCCTCAGTAGAACTTAGTCTGACTCTGGTCCACCCTGTAGCCTACAGTCTGACACTGGTCCTCACTAGAGCCTACAGTCTGACTGTGGTTCTTACCTTAGCCTACTGTCTGACGTTGGTCCTCATTGCAGCCTACAGACTGACCGTGATCCTCACGAGAACCTACAGTCTGACTCTGGTTCTTACGAGAGCCTACACTCTGACACGGGTCCTCAGTATAGCCTACACCCTGACTCTGGTTCTTCCTGTAGCATACAATCGGACATTGGATTTCACTGTATCCTACAGTCTG
The DNA here is from genome assembly GCA_022376925.1 of Tragulus kanchil. NCBI lineage: Eukaryota > Metazoa > Chordata > Mammalia > Artiodactyla > Tragulidae > Tragulus > Tragulus kanchil. The sequence goes on from JAIOJX010000018.1 coordinate 6,959,463, forward strand.
GCTTTGGTTCTCATTGTAGCCTTCAATCTGACCCTGGTCCTCACTAGATTCTACAGTCTGAATCTGGTTCTTACTGTAGCCTACAGTCTGACATTGGCCCTCACTTAAGCCTCCAGTGTGACTCTGTTTCTTAACTTATGCTAGAGTCTGACTTTGGTCCTCATTATAGCATACAGTCTGACACTGGTTTTCACTAGAGCCTACAGTATGACTCTGGTTATTACGGAAGCCTACAGTCTGACTTTGGTCCTCAGTAGAACTTAGTCTGACTCTGGTCCACCCTGTAGCCTACAGTCTGACACTGGTCCTCACTAGAGCCTACAGTCTGACTGTGGTTCTTACCTTAGCCTACTGTCTGACGTTGGTCCTCATTGCAGCCTACAGACTGACCGTGATCCTCACGAGAACCTACAGTCTGACTCTGGTTCTTACGAGAGCCTACACTCTGACACGGGTCCTCAGTATAGCCTACACCCTGACTCTGGTTCTTCCTGTAGCATACAATCGGACATTGGATTTCACTGTATCCTACAGTCTGGCTTTGGTTCTCATTGTAGCCTTCAATCTGAGCCAGGTCCTCACTAGATTCTACAGTCTGAATCTGGTTCTTACTGTTACCTACAGTCTGACACTGGTCCTCACTAGAGCCAACAGTCTGACTATGGTTCTTACGAGAGCCTACAGTCTGACTTTGGTTCTCATATTAGTATTCAGTCTGACCCTGGTTCTAAGTAAATCCTACAGTATGATTCTGGTTCTTACTGTTGACTACAGTCTCACACTGGTCCTCACTAGAGCATACAGTCTGACACTGTTCCTCACTAGAGCTTAAGTTTGACTCTGTTTCTTAAGGTAGCCGGCAGTCTGACATTGGACCTCATTGTAGCCTAGGGTCTGACACTGGACCTCATTGTAGACTACAGTCTGACACTGGTACTCACTAGATCCTACAGTCTGACTGTGGTTCTTAGCATAGCCTACAGTCTGACACTGGTAATCACCAGAGCCTACAGTTGGACTGTGTTTCTTACCGAAGCCTACAGTCTGATTTTTGTCCTCACTGGAGCCTACAGTCGGACTTTGGACCTCACTGCAGCCTACAGTCTGACACTGGTCCTCAATGTAGGCTACAGTCTGACAGTAGTCCTCCCTAGAACCTACAGTCTGACTCTGGTTCGTACTATAGCCTACAGTCTGACACTGGTCCTCACTAGAGCCTACAGTCTGACACTGTTCCTCACTAGAGCTTAAGTTTGACTCTGTTTCTTAAGGTAGCCGGCAGTCTGACATTGGACCTCATTGTAGCCTAGGGTCTGACACTGGACCTCATTGTAGACTACAGTCTGACACTGGTACTCACTAGATCCTACAGTCTGACTGTGGTTCTTAGCATAGCCTACAGTCTGACACTGGTAATCACCAGAGCCTACAGTTGGACTGTGTTTCTTACCGAAGCCTACAGTCTGATTTTTGTCCTCACTGGAGCCTACAGTCGGACTTTGGACCTCACTGCAGCCTACAGTCTGACACTGGTCCTCAATGTAGGCTACAGTCTGACAGTAGTCCTCCCTAGAACCTACAGTCTGACTCTGGTTCGTACTATAGCCTACAGTCTGACACTGGTCCTCACTAGAGCCTACATTCTGAATCTCACCCTCACTAGAGCCTACAGTCTGACTCTGGTTCTTACTGTAGCCTAGAGTCTGATGTTGGTCCTGATTGTAGTCTTCAATCTGACCCAGGTCCTCACTAGATTCTATAGTCTGACCCTGGACCCCACTCTAGCCTCCAATTTGACACTGGTCCTCACCAGAGTTTACTGTCGGACTCTGATTCTTACTGAAGCCTACAGTCTGATGTTTGTCCTCACTGGAGCCTACAGTCGGACTTTGTACCTCACTGCAGTGTACAGTCTGACACTGGTCCTCAGTGTAGGCTACAGTCTGACAGTGGTCTTCCCTAGAACCTACAGTCTGACTCTGTTACTTCCTGTAACCTACAGTATGACTTTGTTTCTCACTGGAGCCTAGTGTCCAACAATTGTTCTCACTAGAGCTTAAAGTGTGACTTAGGTTGTTACTGTAGACTACAGTCTGACCTTTGCCAACACTGTAGCCTACAGTATGACACTGGTGCTCTATTGAACCTACAGTCTGACTCTGGTTCTTCTGTAGCCCACAGTCTGACATTGGTCCTCACTGTAGCCTGTAATCTGACACTGTACATCACAAGAGTTTGCAGTCGGACACTGGTACTTACTGTAGCCTAAAGTCTGACACTGTTCCTCACTGTAGGTCACAGTCTGACAGTGGTTCGCGCTAGAACCTACAGTCTGACTCTGTTTCTTACTGTAGCCTACAGTCAGACTTTATTCCTCACTAGAGCCTCGTGTCCGACAATGGTTCTCTCTAGAGCTCAAATTGTGACTCTGGTTCCTACTGTAGCCTACAGTCTGACTTTGGTCCTCACTGGAGCCTATGGTCTGACCCTGGTCCTCACTTGAAAATACAGCCTGACACAAGTCCTCACTAGAGCCTACAGTCTGACTCTGGTTCTTCTGTAGCCCACAGTCTGACATTGGTCCTCACTGTAGCCTGTAATCTGACACTGTACATCACAAGAGTTTGCAGTCAGACACTGGTACTTACTGTAGCCTAAAGTCTGACACTGTTCCTCACTGTAGGTCACAGTCTGACAGTGGTTCGCGCTAGAACCTACAGTCTGACTCTGTTTCTTACTGTAGCCTACAGTCAGACTTTATTCCTCACTAGAGCCTCGTGTCCGACAGTGGTTCTCTCTAGAGCTCAAATTGTGACTCTGGTTCCTACTGTAGCCTGCAGTCTGACTTTGGTCCTCACTGGAGCCTATGGTCTGACCCTGGTCCTCACTTGAAAATACAGCCTGACACAAGTCCTCACTAGAGCCTACAGTCTGACTCTGGTTCTTCTGTAGCCCACAGTCTGACATTGGTCCTCACTGTAGCCTGTAATCTGACACTGTACATCACAAGAGTTTGCAGTCAGACACTGGTACTTACTGTAGCCTAAAGTCTGACACTGTTCCTCACTGTAGGTCACAGTCTGACAGTGGTTCGCGCTAGAACCTACAGTCTGACTCTGTTTCTTACTGTAGCCTACAGTCAGACTTTATTCCTCACTAGAGCCTCGTGTCCGACAGTGGTTCTCTCTAGAGCTCAAATTGTGACTCTGGTTCCTACTGTAGCCTGCAGTCTGACTTTGGTCCTCACTGGAGCCTATGGTCTGACCCTGGTCCTCACTTGAAAATACAGCCTGACTCTGGTCCTCACTAGAGCCTACAGTATGACTCTGGTTCTGACTGCAGCCTACATTCTGATTTTGGTCCTCATTGTAGCATACAGTCTGACCCTGGCCCTCACTAGTTCCTACAGTCTGACTCTGCTTCTTACTGTAGCATACAGTCTGAATTTGGTCCTCACTTGAGCCTACAGTCTGACTCTGGTTCTTACTGTCGCATGCAATCTGACATTGGATTTCATTGTAACCTAGAGTCTAACACTGTTCCTCACTAGAGCCTACAGTATGACTCTGGTTCTGACTGTAGCCTACAGACTGACACTGGTCTTCACTATAGCTTACAGTCTGACTCTGGTTCTTATTGTCGCCTAAGGTCAGGTTTTGGTCTTCACTGTAACCAACAGTCTGACACTGGTCCTCAGTTGAGACTACATTCTGACTCTGGTCCTCACTAGAGCCTACAGTATGACTCTGGTTCTGACTGTAGCCTACAGTCTGATTTTGGTCCTCATTGTAGCCTACAGCCTCACCCTGGTCCTCACTAGATCCTACAGTCTGATTCTGATTCTTACTGTAGCCTACAGTTTGACATTGGTCCTCACTTGAGCCTACAGTCTGACTCTGGTTCTTACTGTCGCATGCAATCTGACATTGGATTTCATTGTAACCTAGAGTCTAACACTGTTCCTCACTAGAGCCTACAGTATGACTCTGGTTCTGACTGTAGCCTACAGACTGACACTGGTCTTCACTATAGCTTACAGTCTGACTCTGGTTCTTATTGTCGCCTAAGGTCAGGTTTTGGTCTTCACTGTAACCAACAGTCTGACACTGGTCCTCAGTTGAGACTACATTCTGACTCTGGTCCTCACTGTAGCCTAAAGTCTGACACTGGACCTCACTTGAGCTTACACTCCGAATCTGCTTATTAGTGTATCCTACAGTCTGACTCTGGTCCTCACTAGAACTTACAGTCTGACTCTGTTTCTCACTAGAGCCTAAAGTCTGAATTTGGTCCTCACTTTATCCTACAGTATGACCTTGTCCTCACTTCAACCTACAGTCTGACTCTGTTTCATAGTCTCGTTTAAATTCTGACACTGCACCTCACTGTAGCCGAGAGACTGACACTTGTCCTGACTTGATCCTACAGTCTGACACTGTATCTCACTAGAGCCTATAGTCTGACTCTGGTTCTTACTGTTGCCCACAGTCTGACTTTGTTCCTCACGTTAGCTTAAAGTTTGACCCTGGGCCACACTAGATCATAGAGTCTGACTCTGGATCTTACTGGAGCCTACAGTCTGACTTTGATCCTCATTGTCGCCTAGAGTCTGACACTGGTCCTCACTAGAGCATACAGTATGATTATTGATCTTACTGTAGCCTACAGTCTGACATTGGTCCTCACTGTAGCCTACAATATGACACTGGACCTCACTAAACCTTAACGTCTGTCTTTTGACCTCACTGTAGCCTACAGTCTGACACTGATCCTCACTGGAGCCTACAGTCTGACTCTTTTTCTCACTAGAGCCTACAGTCTGATTTGTGTCCTCACTTTAGCCTACACTATGACCCTGGTCCTCACTTCCCCCTACAGTCTGACTCTGATTCATACTCTCATCTATAGTTTGACACTGCACCTCACTCTTGCCGAGAGACTGACACATGTCTTGACTTGAATCTACAGCCTGACACTAGCCCTCACTAGAGCCAACAGTCTGACGCTTGTTCTTACTGTAGACTACATTGGGACTTTGGTCCTCACTGTAGCCTACATTCTGACACCGGTCCTCACTAGAGCCTACAGTCTGATTATTGATCTTACTGTAGCCTACAGTCTGACATTGGTCCTCACTGTAGCCTACAATATGACACTGGACCTCACTAAACCTTAACGTCTGTCTTTTGACCTCACTGTAGCCTACAGTCTGACACTGATCCTCACTGGAGCCTACAGTCTGACTCTTTTTCTCACTAGAGCCTACAGTCTGATTTGTGTCCTCACTTTAGCCTACACTATGACCCTGGTCCTCACTTCCCCCTACAGTCTGACTCTGATTCATACTCTCATCTATAGTTTGACACTGCACCTCACTCTTGCCGAGAGACTGACACATGTCTTGACTTGAATCTACAGCCTGACACTAGCCCTCACTAGAGCCAACAGTCTGACGCTTGTTCTTACTGTAGACTACATTGGGACTTTGGTCCTCACTGTAGCCTACATTCTGACACCGGTCCTCACTAGAGCCTACAGTCTGACTCTGGTAGTAACTGTAGCCTACAGTCTGACTTAGGTCCTCATTGCAGCCTACAGTCTAACAATGCATCTCACTAGAGACTAAAGTCTGACTCTGGTTCCTACTGTTGCCTACAGTCTGACATTGGTCCTCACTGGAGCCTACAGTCTGACTCTGGTTCTTACTGTAGCCTAAAGACTGACACTGGTCCTAATTGCAGCCTACAATCTGACACTGGTCCTCAATAAAGACTACAGTCTGACTATGGTTCTTAGTGTAGACTACAGTCTGATTTTGATCCTCACTGTAGCCTGCAGTCTGACACTTTTCCACACAAGAGCCTAGACACTGGTCCTCACTAGATCCTCCAGTCTCACTCTAGTACTTACTATAGCCTACAGACAGAAGGTGGTCCTCACTAGAGCTTACAGTCTGACTCTCATCCTCACTAGAGCCTACAGTCTGACTCTGGTTCTTACTGTACCCTACACTCTGACGTTGGTCCTCACTATAACCTACAGTCTGACTGATGTTCTTACTGTAGCCTTTATTTGACTTTGGTCCTCACTGTAGACTACAGTCTGACACAAGTCCTCACTGGAGCCTACAGGCTGACTATGGTTCTTACTCTAGGCTTCAGTCTGACATTGCTCCTCACTTTAGTCTTCAGTATGACAGTGGACCTCACTAGACCTTAAAGTCTGTCTCTTGAGCTCACTGTAGCCTAGAGTCTGACACTGATCCTCACTATAGCCTACAGTCTGAGTCTCATCCTCACTAGAGCCTACAGTCTTACTGTGGTTCCTACTGTAGACTACAGTCTGAATTTGGTCCTCACTCTAGCCTACCATCTGACACTTTTCCTCACAAGAGCTTACAGCCTTACTCTGGTACTCACTGTAGCCTAGAGTCTGACACTTGTCCTCACTAGAGCCTACAGTCTGACTCTGGTTTTTACTGTAGCCTACAGTCTGAATATGGCCCACACCGCAGCCAAAATCTGACACTGGTCCTCACAAAAGATTACAGTCTGACTCTGTTTCTTACTATAGCCTACAGTCTGACTCTTTTCCTCACTGAAGACTACAGTCTGACACTGGTATTCAGTAAAGCCTACAGTCTGACTCTGGTTCTTACTGTAGCCTACAGTCTGACTTTGGTCCTCACTTTCGCCTACAGTCTGACTCTGGTTCTTACTTTAGCCTAGAGTCTGACTTTGGTTCTTTCTTTAACCTAGAGTCTGAATCTGTCCCTCACTGTAGCCCACAACATTACTCTGGTTCTCACTGTGACATAGAGTCTGACACAGGTCCTCACTAGAGCCTACATTCTGACACTGGGTCTTATTGTAGCCTACAGTCTAATTTTGGTCCTCACTCTAGCCTACAGTCTGACACTGGTTCTCACAAGAGCCTACAGTCTGACTCTTGTTTTACTGTAGCCTACAGTCTGAATATGGCCCACACCGCAGCCAAAATCTGACACTGGTCCTCACAAAAGATTACAGTCTGACTCTGTTTCTTACTATAGCCTACAGTCTGACTCTTTTCCTCACTGAAGACTACAGTCTGACACTGGTATTCAGTAAAGCCTACAGTCTGACTCTGGTTCTTACTGTAGCCTACAGTCTGACTTTGGTCCTCACTTTCGCCTACAGTCTGACTCTGGTTCTTACTTTAGCCTAGAGTCTGACTTTGGTTCTTTCTTTAACCTAGAGTCTGAATCTGTCCCTCACTGTAGCCCACAACATTACTCTGGTTCTCACTGTGACATAGAGTCTGACACAGGTCCTCACTAGAGCCTACATTCTGACACTGGGTCTTATTGTAGCCTACAGTCTAATTTTGGTCCTCACTCTAGCCTACAGTCTGACACTGGTTCTCACAAGAGCCTACAGTCTGACTCTTGTTCTTAGTGTAGCCTATAGTCTGACTTTGGTCCTCACTGTAGCCTCCAGTCTGACACATGTCCTCACTGGAGCCTACAGTCTGAGTCTGGTTCTTACTGTAGCCTACAGAATGACACTGGTCCTAACTGCAGCCTACAATCTGACACTGGTCCTCAATAAAGCCTACAGTCTGACTATGGTTCTTAGTGTAGCCTACAGTCTGATTTTGATCCTCACTGTAGCCTGCAGTCTGACACTGGTCCACACAAGAGCCTACACTCTGACTCTGGTTATTACTGAAGCCTATAGTCTGACACTGGTTCTTAGTGTGGCCTATAGTCTTATTTTGGTCCTCACTGTAGCCTACAGTCTGACACTGGTCCTCACAAGACCCTATAGTCTGACTCTGGTTCTTAATGTAGCCTATAGTCTGAATTTGGTCCTCACTAGAACCTACAGTCTGACTGATGTTTTTAGTGTTGCCTATATTCTGACTTTGGTCCTCACTGTAGACTACAGTCTGACACAGGTCCTCACTGGAGCCTACAGGCTGACTATGGTTCTTACTCTAGGCTACAGTCTGTCATTGCTCCTCACTTTAGCCTTCAGTAAGACAGTGGACCTCACTAGACCTTAAAGTCTGTCTCTTGAGCTCACTGTAGCCTAGAGTCTGACACTGATCCTCACTATAGCCTACAGTCTGAGTCTCATCCTCACTAGAGCCTACAGTCTTACTTTGGTTCGTACTGTAGCCTAGAGTCTGATACTGGTCCTCACTGTAGCCTACAGTCTGACACTGGTCCTCACAAGACCCTATAGTCTGACTCTGGTTCTTAATGTAGCCTATAGTCTGAATTTGGTCCTCACTAGAACCTACAGTCTGACTGATGTTTTTAGTGTTGCCTATATTCTGACTTTGGTCCTCACTGTAGACTACAGTCTGACACAGGTCCTCACTGGAGCCTACAGGCTGACTATGGTTCTTACTCTAGGCTACAGTCTGTCATTGCTCCTCACTTTAGCCTTCAGTAAGACAGTGGACCTCACTAGACCTTAAAGTCTGTCTCTTGAGCTCACTGTAGCCTAGAGTCTGACACTGATCCTCACTATAGCCTACAGTCTGAGTCTCATCCTCACTAGAGCCTACAGTCTTACTTTGGTTCGTACTGTAGCCTAGAGTCTGATACTGGTCCTCACTAGATCCTACAGTCTGATTCTGGTCCTCAATAGAGCTTTGACTCGGACTCTGGTTCTTACTGTAGCCTTCAGACTGGCACTGGTCTTCACTATAGCTTACAGTCTGACTCTAGTTTTTATTGTAGCTTAAGGTCAGGTTTTGGTCTTCACTGTAACCAACAGTCTGACACTGGTCCTCATTTGAGACTGACACTGCTATTTAGTGTAGCTAATAGTCTTATTTTGGTCCTCAGTATAGCATACAGTCTGACACTGTTCCTCACAAGAGCCTACAGTCTGACTATGGTTCTTAGTGTAGCCTAAAGTCTGATTTTGATCCTCACTGTAGCCTGTAGTCTGACACTGGTCCACACAAGAGCCTACACTCTGACTCTGGTTATTACTGTAACCTATAGTCTGACTTCGGTCTTCCCTGTAGCCTATAGTCTGACACTGGTCCTCACAAGACCCTATAGTCTGACTCTGGTTCCTAATGTAGCCTATGGTCTGAATTTGGTCCTCACTGTATCCTAGAGTCTCACACTGGTCCTCACTAGAGTCTCAAGTCTGACACTTGTTCTTACTGTACCCTCCAGTTTGACTATTTCTTCCCTGTAGCCTACAGTCTGACACGGGTCCTCAGTAAAGCCTAAAGTCTGACTTTGGTCCTCATTAGAGCCTCCAGTCTGGCTCTGGTTCTTACTGTAGCCTACAGTCTGAATTTGGTCCTCACTCTAGCCTACCATCTGACACTTTTCCTCACAAGAGCTTACAGCCTTACTCTGGTACTCACTGAAGCCTAGAGTCTGACACTTGTCCTCACTAGAGCCTACAGCCTGACTCTGGTTTTTACTGTAGCCTACAGTCTGAATATGGCCCACACCACAGCCAAAATCTGACACTGGTCCTCACAAAGGCTTACAGTTTGAATCTGTTTCTTACTGTAGCCTGCAGTCTGACTCTTTTCCTCACTGAAGACTACAGTCTGACACTGGTATTCAGTAAAGCCTACAGTCTGACTCTGGTTCTTACTGTAGCCTACAGTCTGACCTTGGTCCTCACTTTCGCCTACAGTCTGACTCTGGTTCTTACTTTAGCCTAGAGTCTGACTTTGGTTCTTTCTTTAACCTAGAGTCTGAATCTGTCCCTCACTGTAGCCCACAACATTACTCTGGTCCTCACTGTGACATAGAGTCTGACACAGGTCCTCACTAGAGCCTACATTCTGACACTGGGTCTTATTGTAGCCTACAGTCTAATTTTGGTCCTCACTCTAGCCTACAGTCTGACACTGGTTCTCACAAGAGCCTACAGTCTGACTCTTGTTCTTAGTGTAGCCTATAGTCTGACTTTGGTCCTCACTGTAGCCTCCAGTCTGACACATGTCCTCACTGGAGCCTACAGTCTGAGTCTGGTTCTTACTGTAGCCTACAGAATGACACTGGTCCTAACTGCAGCCTACAATCTGACACTGGTCCTCAATAAAGCCTACAGTCTGACTATGGTTCTTAGTGTAGCCTACAGTCTGATTTTGATCCTCACTGTAGCCTGCAGTCTGACACTGGTCCACACAAGAGCCTACACTCTGACTCTGGTTATTACTGAAGCCTATAGTCTGACACTGGTTCTTAGTGTGGCCTATAGTCTTATTTTGGTCCTCACTGTAGCCTACAGTCTGACACTGGTCCTCACAAGACCCTATAGTCTGACTCTGGTTCTTAATGTAGCCTATAGTCTGAATTTGGTCCTCACTAGAACCTACAGTCTGACTGATGTTTTTAGTGTAGCCTATATTCTGACTTTGGTCCTCACTGTAGCCTACAGTCTGACACAGGTCCTCACTGGAGCCTACAGTCTGACTATGGTTCTTAGTCTAGCCTACAGACTGACACTGGTCCTAACTGCAGCCTACAATCTGACACTGGTCCTCAATAAAGCCTACAGTCTGACTATGGTTCTTAGTGTAGCCTACAGTCTGATTTTGATCCTCACTGCAGCCTACAGTCTGACACTGGTCCTCACAAGAGCCTACACTCTGACTCTGGTTATTACTGAAGCCTATAGTCTGACACTGGTTCTTAGTGTGGCCTATAGTCTTATTTTGGTCCTCACTGTAGCCTACAGTCTGACACTGGTCCTCACAAGACCCTATAGTCTGACTCTGGTTCTTAATGTAGCCTATAGTCTGAATTTGGTCCTCACTAGAACCTACAGTCTGACTGATGTTTTTAGTGTAGCCTATATTCTGACTTTGGTCCTCACTGTAGCCTACAGTCTGACACAGGTCCTCACTGGAGCCTACAGTCTGACTATGGTTCTTAGTCTAGCCTACAGACTGACACTGGTCCTCAATAAAGACTACAGTCTGACTATGGATCTTAGTGTAGCCTACAGTCTGATTTTGATCCTCACTGCAGCTTGCATTCTGACACTGGTCCACAAAAGAGCCTACACTCTGACTCTGGTTATTACTGTAGCCTATAGTCTGACTTGGACTTCCCTGTAGCCTATAGTCTGACACTGCTACTTAGTGTAGCCAATAGTCTTATTTTGGTCTTCAGTATAGTAAGAACCAGATTCAGACTGTAGGCTCAAGTGAGGAGAAGTGTCAGACTGTATGATACAGTGAGGACGAGTGTCAGACTGTAAATTCTACTGAGTACGAGTTTCAGACTGTAGGCTCTAGTGAGGACAAGTGTTTGACTGTAGGCTACAGTGAGGATTCCAGTCAGACTGTAGGCTCTAGTGAGGACCAGTGTCAGACTGTAAATTCTAGTGAGGACCAAAGTCAGACTGTAGGCTACAGTAAGAACCAGATTCCGACTATAGGCTCAAGTGAGGACCAGTGTCAGACTGTAGTCTACAATGAGGTCCACCGTCAGACTGTAGGCTACAGTAACAACCAGAGTCAGACTGTAGGCTCTAGTGAGGACCAGTGTCATACCTTAGGCTATAGTAAGAACCCCAGTCAGACTGTATGATCTGTGAGGGTCAGGGTCAGACTGTAGGCTACAATGAGGACCAACATCAGATGTAAATTCTAGTGAGGACCAGTGTCAGACTGTAGGCTACAGTGAGGACCAGAGTCAGACTTTAAATTCTAGTGAGGACAAGTGTCAGACTGTAGGCTCTAGTGAGGACCAGTTTCAGACTGTAGGCTACAGTGAGGATTCCAGTCAGACTGTAGGCTCTAGTGAGGACCAGTGTCAGACTGTAAATTCTAGTGAGGACCAAAGTCAGACTGTAGGCTACAGTAAGAACTAGATTACGACTATAGGCTCAAGTGAGGACCAGTGTCAGACTGTAGTCTACAATGAGGTCCACCGTCAGACTGTAGGCTACAGTAACAACCAGAGTCAGACTGTAGACTCTAGTGAGGACCAGTGTCATACCTTAGGCTATAGTAAGAACCCCAGTCAGACTGTATGATCTGTGAGGGTCAGGGTCAGACTGTAGGCTACAATGAGGACCAACATCAGATGTAAATTCTAGTGAGGACCAGTGTCAGACTGTAGGCTACAGTGAGGACCAGAGTCAGACTTTAAATTCTAGTGAGGACAAATGTCAGAATGTAGGCTAAGGTAGGAACTACAGTCAGACTCTAGGCTCTAGTGAGTCAGACTGTAGTCTACAGTAAGGCTACAGTGAGGACGAGAGTCAGACTGTAGGCTTTTTTGAGGACCAGTGTCAGACTGTAAATTCTAGTGAGGACAAATGTCAGACTGTAGGCTACAATAAGAACCAGAGTCCGACTCTCGGCTCTAGTGAGGACCAGTGTCTGACTCTAGGCTACAGTGAGGATGACAGTCAGACTGTAGTCTCTAGTGAGGACCAGTGTCAGAGTGTGAATTCTAGTGAGAACCAAATTCAAAGAGTAGGTTACAGTAAGAACCAGAGTCTGACTGTAAACTCTAGTGAGGACCAGGGTCAGAATGTAGGCTACAATGAGTACCAAAATCACACTGTAGGATACGGCCAAAACCAGAGTAAGTCTGTAGGTTCTAGTGAGGATCAGAGTCAGACTGTAGGCTGCAGTGAGAACAAGAGTTAGACTTTATGCTCTAGTGAGGACCAGTGTCAGATTGTAAGCTACGGTGAGGACGAAAGTCAGACTGTAGTCCTAGTGAGGACCAGGGTCAGACTGTAGGCTACAGTGAGGACTAGAGTGAGACTGTAGGCTACAGTAAGAACCAGAGTCAGACTCTAAGTTCTAGTGAGGACCAGTGTCAGAATGTAAGCTACAGTAAGTACCAGAGTCAGACTGTAGGCTCTAGTGAGGACCAGTGTCAGACTTTAGGCTAAAGTGAGGACAAGCATCAGAATGTAAATTCTAGTGAGGACCAAAGTCAGACTGTAGGCTACAGTAAGAACCAGAGGCAGACTCTAGGCTCTAGTGAGGACCAGTGTCAGACTGTAGGCTACAGTGAGGACGAGAGTCAGACTGTAGGCTAACGTGAGCACCAGAGTCAGTCTGAAGACTCTAGTGAGGACTAGTGTCAGACTTTAGGCTACAGTGAGGACTTAAGTCAGACTGAAGGCTACAGTGAGAATCAGAGTGTGATTGTAGGCTCTAGTGAGGATCAGTGTCTAATTGTAGGCTACAGTGCGGACCACAGTCAGACTGTACGCTACAGTAAAATCCATAGTCAGATTGTATGCTCTAGTTTGGACTAAAATCAGTCTGTAGGCTGCAGTGTAATCCGATGTCAGATTGTATACTATAGTAACAACCAGAGTCAGGCTGTAGTATCTAGTGAGAACCAGGGTCAGACTGTACGCTCAAATGAGGACCAAAATCAGATTGTGGTCTACAATAAGAACCATAGTCAGACTGTAGGATCTATTGAGGACCAGGATCAGACTGAACGCTAAAATGAGGACCAAAATCAGACTGTAGGCTAAAATAAGAACCAGATTCAGACTGAAGACTCTAGTGAGGACTAGTGTCAGACTTTAGGCTACAGTGAGGACTTAAGTCAGACTGAAGGCTACAGTGAGAATCAGAGTGTGATTGTAGGCTCTAGTGAGGATCAGTGTCTAATTGTAGGCTACAGTGCGGACCACAGTCAGACTGTACGCTACAGTAAAATCCATAGTCAGATTGTATGCTCTAGTTTGGACTAAAATCAGTCTGTAGGCTGCAGTGTAATCCGATGTCAGATTGTATACTATAGTAACAACCAGAGTCAGGCTGTAGTATCTAGTGAGAACCAGGGTCAGACTGTACGCTCAAATGAGGACCAAAATCAGATTGTGGTCTACAATAAGAACCATAGTCAGACTGTAGGTTCTATTGAGGACCAGGATCAGACTGAACGCTAAAATGAGGACCAAAATCAGACTGTAGGCTAAAATAAGAACCAGATTCAGACTGTACAATCTAGTGAGGACCAGGGTCAGACTGAAGGCTGCAGTGAGGTCTAATGTCTGACTCTAGGCTCCAGTGAAGACCAAAATCAGACTCTATGCTACAGTAAGTACAGGAGTCAGACTGTTTATCTCTAGTGAGGACCAGTGTCAGGCTGTAGGCTACAGTATGAACCAGAGTCAGACTGTAGGCTCTAGTGAGGACCAGTGTCAAATTCTAGGCTCTCCTAAGAACCAGAGTAAGACTGTAGGATCTAGTGAGGACCAGTGTCAGACTGTACGCTAAAATGAGGACCAAAATCAGACAGTAGGCTACAGTAAGAACCTTAGTCACACTGTAGATTCCAGTAAGAACCAGATTCAGATGGTAGGCTCTTGTGAGAACTAGGGTCAGACTGTAGGTTGTAGTGAGGACCAGTGTCAGACTGTAGGCTACAGTGTCGACCCATGTTAGACTGTAGGCTAACGTGAGCACCAGAGTCAGTCTGTAGACTCTAGTGAGGACTAGTGTCAGACTGTAGGTTACAGTGAGGACTTGTGTCAGACTGAAGGCTACAGTAAGAATCAGAGTGTGGTTGTAGGCTCTAGTGAGGATCAGTGTCTAATTGTAGGCTAAAGACCGGACCAAAGTCAGACTGTATGCTACAGTAAAAACCATAGTCAGACTGCAGGCTCTAGTGAGGGCTAAAGTCAGTCTGTAGGCTACAGTGAAATCCAATGTCAGATTGTATACTATAGTAAGAACCAGAGTCAGGCTGTAGTCTCTAGTGAGGACCAGTGTCAGACTGTAGGCTACAGTACGAACCAGAGTCAGACTGTAGGGTCTAGTGAGGGCCAGTGTCAGACTCTAGGCTCTCGTAAGAACCAGAGTCAGACTGTAGTATCTAGTGAGGACCAGTGTCAGACTGTACGCTAAAATGAGGACCAAAATCAGACAGTAGGCTACAGTAAGAACCTTAGTCACACTGTAGATTCCAGTAAGAACCAGATTCAGATGGTAGGCTCTTGTGAGAACTAGGGTCAGACTGTAGGTTGTAGTGAGGACCAGTGTCAGACTGTAGGCTACAGTGTCGACCCATGTTAGACTGTAGGCTAACGTGAGCACCAGAGTCAGTCTGTAGACTCTAGTGAGGACTAGTGTCAGACTGTAGGTTACAGTGAGGACTTGTGTCAGACTGAAGGCTACAGTAAGAATCAGAGTGTGGTTGTAGGCTCTAGTGAGGATCAGTGTCTAATTGTAGGCTAAAGACCGGACCAAAGTCAGACTGTATGCTACAGTAAAAACCATAGTCAGACTGCAGGCTCTAGTGAGGGCTAAAGTCAGTCTGTAGGCTACAGTGAAATCCAATGTCAGATTGTATACTATAGTAAGAACCAGAGTCAGGCTGTAGTCTCTAGTGAGGACCAGTGTCAGACTGTAGGCTACAGTACGAACCAGAGTCAGACTGTAGGGTCTAGTGAGGGCCAGTGTCAGACTCTAGGCTCTCGTAAGAACCAGAGTCAGACTGTAGTATCTAGTGAGGACCAAGATCAGACTGAACACTAAAATGAGGACCAATATCAGACTGTCAGCTAAAATAAGAAACAGATTCAGACTGTAGAATCTAGTGAGGACCAGGGTCAGACTGAAGGCTGCAGTGAGGACCAACGTCAGACTTTAGGCTACAGTGAGGACCAGGGTCAGACTTTAGGCTAACGTGAGGACCAAAGTCAGACTGTAGGCTACTGTAATAACAAGAGTCAGATTGTAGGCTCTAGTGAGGTCCAAATTCAGACTGTATGCTACAGTAAGAACCAAAGTCTGACTGTAGGATCTAGTGAGGACCAGGGTCAGACTGAATGCTAAAATGAGGACCAACGTCAGACTCTAGGTTTCAGTAAGAATAAGAGTCATACTGTAGGTTCTAGTGAGGTCCAGTGTCAGACTGTAGGATACATTAAGAAACAAAGTCAGACTCTAGGGAGAAGTGAGGACCAGTGTCATACTGTAGGCTACAGGGAGGACCCAAGTCAGACTGTAGATTCTAGTAAGTACGAGAGTCAGACGGAAGGCTCTTGTGAGGACTAGGTTAGACTGTAGGTTCTAGTGAGGACCAGTGTCAGACTCTAGGCTCTAGTGAGGACTAGTGTCAGAATGTAGGCTTCAATGAGCACCAAAACAAGACTGTAGTCTACAGTAAGACCCAAGTCAGACTTTAGGCTCTAGTGCGGACAAGTGTCAGACTGAATGCTAAAATGAGGACCAACGTCAGACTCTAGGTTTCAGTAAGAATAAGAGTCATACTGTAGGTTCTAGTGAGGTCCAGTGTCAGACTGTAGGATACATTAAGAAACAAAGTCAGACTCTAGGGAGAAGTGAGGACCAGTGTCATACTGTAGGCTACAGGGAGGACCCAAGTCAGACTGTAGATTCTAGTAAGTACGAGAGTCAGACGGAAGGCTCTTGTGAGGACT
Source organism: Tragulus kanchil (assembly GCA_022376925.1). Classification (NCBI taxonomy): domain Eukaryota; kingdom Metazoa; phylum Chordata; class Mammalia; order Artiodactyla; family Tragulidae; genus Tragulus; species Tragulus kanchil. The sequence goes on from JAIOJX010000018.1 coordinate 6,975,869, forward strand.
AGGTTAGACTGTAGGTTCTAGTGAGGACCAGTGTCAGACTCTAGGCTCTAGTGAGGACTAGTGTCAGAATGTAGGCTTCAATGAGCACCAAAACAAGACTGTAGTCTACAGTAAGACCCAAGTCAGACTTTAGGCTCTAGTGCGGACAAGTGTCATGCTGTAGGCTACTTTGAGGTCCAGGGTCAGACTGTAGGCTACAGTGAGGACCAGGGTCAGACATTAGGTTACCGTGATGACCAAGTCCCACTTTAGGCTCCAGTAAGTACCAGAGTCAGACAGTAGGCTCAAGTGAGAACCAGTGTCAGACTGTAGGCTACAGTGGGGACCAAATTCAGACTGTAGGCTACCGTAAGAACCAGAGTCAGAATGTAGGCTCAAGTGAGGACCAGTGTCAGACTGTTGGCGACAGTGAGGACCACAGTCTGACCTTAGGCTACAATTAGAACAAGAGTCAGACTGTAAGCTCTAGTGAGGAACAGTGTCAGCTTGTAGGTTACAGTGAAATTCAATGTCAGAATGTATACTATAGTAAGAACCAGAGTCAGACTGTAGGATCTAGTGAGGACCAAGGTCAGACTGTAAGATACAGTAGGAAACAAATTCAGACTGTAGGCTCTAGTGAGGACCAGTGTCAGACTGAAGGCTACAATGAGGACCAACGTCAGACTGTAGGCTGCAATGAGGACCAACGTCAGTCTCTAGGTTTCAGTAATAATAGGAGTCATACTGTAGGTTCTAGTGAGGTCCAGTGTCAGACTCTAGGATACATTAAGAAACAAAGTCAGACTCTAGGGAGAAGTGAGGACCAGTGTCATACTGTAGGCTACAGGGAGGACCCAAGTCAGACTGTAGATTCTAGTAAGAACGAGAGTCAGACGGAAGGCTCTTGTGAGGTCTAGGGTAAACTGTATGTTCTAGTGAGGACCAGTGTCAGACTCTAGGCTCTAGTGAGGACTAATGTCAGAATGTAGGCTTTAATGAGCACCAAAATAAGACTGTAGTCTACAGTAAGAACCAAGTCAGACTTTAGGCTCTAGCGAGGACAAGTGTCTTGCTATAGGCTACATTGAGATCCAGTGTCAGACTGTAGGCTACAGTGAGGACCAGGGTCAGACATTAGGTCACCGTGATGACCAAGTCCCACTTTAGGCTCCAGTAAGTACCAGAGTCAGACAGTAGTCTCAAGTGAGGACCAGTGTGAGACTGTAGGCTACAGTGAGGACCAAAGTCAGACTCTAAGCTGCAATGAGGACCAACGTCAGTCTCTAGGTTTCAGTAATAATAGGAGTCATACTGTAGGTTCTAGTGAGGTCCAGTGTCAGACTCTAGGATACATTAAGAAACAAAGTCAGACTCTAGGGAGAAGTGAGGACCAGTGTCATACTGTAGGCTACAGGGAGGACCCAAGTCAGACTGTAGATTCTAGTAAGAACGAGAGTCAGACGGAAGGCTCTTGTGAGGTCTAGGGTAAACTGTATGTTCTAGTGAGGACCAGTGTCAGACTCTAGGCTCTAGTGAGGACTAATGTCAGAATGTAGGCTTTAATGAGCACCAAAATAAGACTGTAGTCTACAGTAAGAACCAAGTCAGACTTTAGGCTCTAGCGAGGACAAGTGTCTTGCTATAGGCTACATTGAGATCCAGTGTCAGACTGTAGGCTACAGTGAGGACCAGGGTCAGACATTAGGTCACCGTGATGACCAAGTCCCACTTTAGGCTCCAGTAAGTACCAGAGTCAGACAGTAGTCTCAAGTGAGGACCAGTGTGAGACTGTAGGCTACAGTGAGGACCAAAGTCAGACTCTAAGCTACCGTAAGAACAATAGTCAGAATGTAGGCTCAAGTGAGGACCAGTGTCAGACTGTAGGCTACAGAGAGTTCCAAGAGAGAATATAACATCTAGTGAGCTCCAGTGTCAGACTGTAGGCTACAGTGAAATTCAATGTCAGATTGTATGCTATAGTAAGAACCAGAGTCAGACTGTAAACTCTAGTGTGGTCCCGTGTCAGACTTTAGGCTGCAGTACTAACCAGAGTCAGACTGTTGGCTCTAGTGAGGACCAGTGTCAAATTCTAAGCTCTCGTAAGAACCAGAGTAAGACTGTAGGATCTAGTGTGGACCAGGGTCAGACTGCACGCTAAAATGAGGACCAAAATCAGACTGTAGGCTACAAGAAGATCCATAGTCAGTCTGTAGGATCTAGTGTGGGCCATGGTCAAACTGTACGCTAAAATGAGGACCAAAATCAGACTGTAGGCTACAGTAAGAACCATAGTCACACTGTATGCCCTAGTGAGGACCTGTGTCAGACTGTAAGCTACAGAGAGTTCCAAGAGAGAATATAGCATCTAGTGAGCTCCAGTGTCAGACTGTAGGCTACAGTGAAATTCAATGTCAGATTGTATGCTATAGTAAGAACCAGAGTCAGACTGTAATCTCTAGTGTGGTCCCGTGTCAGACTTTAGGCTGCAGTACTAACCAGAGTCAGACTGTTGGCTCTAGTGAGGACCAGTGTCAAATTCTAAGCTCTCGTAAGAACCAGAGTAAGACTGTAGGATCTAGTGTGGACCAGGGTCAGACTGCACGCTAAAATGAGGACCAAAATCAGACTGTAGGCTACAAGAAGATCCATAGTCAGTCTGTAGGATCTAGTGTGGGCCATGGTCAAACTGTACGCTAAAATGAGGACCAAAATCAGACTGTAGGCTACAGTAAGAACCATAGTCACACTGTATGCCCTAGTGAGGACCTGTGTCAGACTGTAAGCTACAATAAGAACCACATTCAGAGTTTACAATCTTGTGAGGACCAGAGTCAGACTGAAGGCTACAACGAGGACCAACCTCAGACTGTAGTCTACAGTGAGGACCAGGGTCAGACTTTAGGCTAACGTGAGGACCAAATTCAGACTGTAGGCTACAGTAAGAAAAAGAGACAGACTGTAGGCTCTAGTGAGGTCCAAATTCAGACTGTATGCTACAGTAAGAATCAGAGTCAGACTGTAGGATCTAGTGAGGACCAGGGTCAGACCGAAGGATACAATGAGGACCAATGTCAGACTGTAGGCTACAATGAGGACCAATGTCAGACTCTAGGTTTCAGTAAGAACAAGGGCCAGACTGTGGGCTCTAGTGAGGTCCAGTGTCAGACTCTAGGCTTCAGTGAGGACCAAAGTCAGACTGTAGATTCTCGTAAGAACCAGAGTCAGACGGTGGGCTCTTGTGAGGACTAGGGTCAGACTGTAGGTTCTAGTGAGGACCAGTGTCAGACTCTAGGCTCCAGTGAGGACTAGTGTCAGAATGTAGGCTTCAATGACCACCAAATGAAGACTGTAGGCTACAGTAAGACCCAAGTCAAACTTTAGGCTCTACCGAGGACAAGTGTCATGCTGTAGGCTACATTGAGGTCCAGTGTCAGACTGTAGGCTACAGTGAGGACCAGGGTCAGACTATAGGTTACCGTGATGACCAAATCCCACTTTAGGCTCCAGTAAGAACCATAGTCAGACCATAGGCTCTAGTGAGGAGCGTTGTCAGACAGTAGGCTTCAGTGAGTGCCAAAGTCCGACTTTATGCTTCATGAAGATCCAGAGTCAGACTGAAAACTCTAGTGAGGACCAAATTCAGACTGTAGGCCAGAGTAAGAACCAAGTCAGACTTTAGGCTCTAGAGAGGAAAAGTTTCATGCTGTAGGCTACATTGAGGTCCAGTGTCAGACTGTAGTCAACACTGAGGACCAGGGTCAGACTTTAGATTACGGTGAAGACCAAGCCTCCCTTTAGGCTCCAGTGAGGACCATTGTCAGACTGTAGGCTTCAGTGTGGACCAAAGTCCGACTTTAGGCTACAGTAAGTACTAGAGTCTGACTGTAAGCTCTTCTGATGTACAGTGTCAGACTACAGGCTACAGTGAGGACCAATGTCAAACTGTAGACTACAGAAGGAACCAGAGTCAGACTGCAGGCTCAATTGAGCACCAGTGTCATACTGTAGGCTACAGTGTGGACGATAGTCAGACTGTAAGCTACAGAAAGAACCAGAGTCAGACTGTATTCTCTAATGAGGACCAGTGTCAGACTGTAGTCTCACATAAGAAGCAGAGTCAGATTGCAGGATCTAGTGAGGACGAGGGTCTGACTCTAGGCTGAAATGAGGGCCAAAATCAGACTGTAGGCTTCAGTGAGGACCAAAGTCCGACATTAGGCTACAATAAGACCCAGAGTCAGACTGTAGGCTCTAGTGAGGACCAAAGTCCGACATTATGCTTCAGTAAGATCCAGAGTCAGACTGAAAACTCTAGTGAGGACCAAATTCAGACTGTAGGCCAGAGTAAGAATCAAGTCAGACTGTATGTTCTAGTGAGGACCAGTGTCAGACTGTAGGCTACAGTGAGGACCAAAGTCAGACTAGGCTACAGGAAGAACCTGTGTCAGAATGTATTCTCTAATGAGGACCAGTGTCAGACTGTAGTCTCACATAAGAAGCAGAGTCAGATTGCAGGATCTAGTGAGGACGAGGGTCTGACTCTAGGCTGAAATGAGGGCCAAAATCAGACTGTAGGCTTCAGTGAGGACCAAAGTCCGACATTAGGCTACAATAAGACCCAGAGTCAGACTGTAGGCTCTAGTGAGGACCAAAGTCCGACATTATGCTTCAGTAAGATCCAGAGTCAGACTGAAAACTCTAGTGAGGACCAAATTCAGACTGTAGGCCAGAGTAAGAATCAAGTCAGACTGTATGTTCTAGTGAGGACCAGTGTCAGACTGTAGGCTACAGTGAGGACCAAAGTCAGACTGTAGGCTACCGTAAGAACCAGAGTCAGAATGTAGCCTAAGTGTGGACCAGAGACAGACTGTTGGCTACAGTGAGGACCAAAGTCTGATCTTAGGCTACAATAAGAACCAGAGTCAGAATGTAAGCTCTAGTGAGGACCAGTGTCAGTCTGTAGGCTACATTAAGAACCAGAGACCGACTGTAAGCTCTAGTGAGGACCAGTGCCAGACGGTAGGCTACAGTGTGGACCAATGTCAGACTGTAGGATAACGTGAGCACCAGAGACAGTCTGTAGACTCTAGTGAGGACTAGTGTCAGACTGTAGGCTACAGTGAGGACTAACGTCAGTCTCTAGGTTTCAGTAAGAATAGGAGTCATACTGTAGGTTCTAGTGAGGTCCAGTGTCAGACTCTAGGATACATTAAGAAACAAAGTCAGACTCTAGGGAGAAGTGAGGACCAGTGTCATACTCTAGGCTACAGGGAGGACCCAAGTCAGACTGTAGATTCTAGTAAGAACGAGAGTCAGACGGAAGGCTCTTGTGAGGTCTAGGGTAAACTGTATGTTCTAGTGAGGACCAGTGTCAGACTCTAGGCTCTAGTGAGGACTAATGTCAGAATGTAGGCTTTAATGAGCACCAAAATAAGACTGTAGTCTACAGTAAGAACCAAGTCAGACTTTAGGCTCTAGAGAGGACAAGTGTCTTGCTATAGGCTACATTGAGATCCAGTGTCAGACTGTAGGCTACAGTGAGGACCAGGGTCAGACATTAGGTTACCGTGATGACCAAGTCCCACTTTAGGCTCCAGTAAGTACCAGAGTCAGACAGTAGTCTCAAGTGAGGACCAGTGTGAGACTGTAGGCTACAGTGAGGACCAAAGTCAGACTCTAAGCTACCGTAAGAACCATAGTCAGAATGTAGGCTCAAGTGAGGACCAGTGTCAGACTGTAGGCTACAGAGAGTTCCAAGAGAGAATATAACATCTAGTGAGCTCCAGTGTCAGACTGTAGGCTACAGTGAAATTCAATGTCAGATTGTATGCTATAGTAAGAACCAGAGTCAGACTGAAATCTCTAGTGAGGTCCTGTGTCAGACTTTAGGCTGCAGTACTAACCAGAGTCAGACTGTTGGCTCTAGTGAGGACCAGTGTCAAATTCTAAGCTCGTAAGAACCAGTGTAAGACTGTAGGTTCTAGTGAGGACCAGGGTCAGACTGTAGGCTACAGTGAGGACCAGAGTCAGACTCTAAGCTACCGTAAGAACCATAGTCAGAATGTAGGCTCAAGTGAGGACCAGTGTCAGACTGTAGGCTACAGAGAGTTCCAAGAGAGAATATAACATCTAGTGAGCTCCAGTGTCAGACTGTAGGCTACAGTGAAATTCAATGTCAGATTGTATGCTATAGTAAGAACCAGAGTCAGACTGAAATCTCTAGTGAGGTCCTGTGTCAGACTTTAGGCTGCAGTACTAACCAGAGTCAGACTGTTGGCTCTAGTGAGGACCAGTGTCAAATTCTAAGCTCTCGTAAGAACCAGAGTAAGACTGTAGGTTCTAGTGAGGACCAGGGTCAGACTGTAGGCTACAGTGAGGACCAGAGTCAGACTTAAGTTCTATTGAGAACCAAAGTCAGACTGCAGGCTACAGTAAGAAACAGAATCAGACTGTAGGCTCAAGTGAGGGCCATTGTCAGACGGTAGGCTACAGTGTGGACCAATGTTAGACTGTAGGCTAACGTGAGCACCAGAGTCAGTCTGTAGACTCTAGTGAGGACTAGTGTCAGACTGTAGGCTACAGTGAGGACTTAAGTCAGACTGAAGGCTACAGTGAGAATCAGAGTGAGATTGTAGGCACTAGTGAGGATCAGTGTCTAATTGTAGGCTACAGTGCAGACCAAAGTCAGACTGTACGCTACAGTAAAAACCATAGTCAGACTGTAGGCTCTAGTGAGGACAAAAGTCAGTCTGTAGGCTACAGTGAAATCCGATGTCAGATTGTATACTATAGTAAGAACCAGATTCAGGCTGTAGTCTCTAGTGAGAACCAGGGTCAGACTGTACGCTGAAATGAGGACCAAAATCAGACTGTAGGCTAAAATAAGAACCAGATTCAGACTGTACAATCTAGTGAGGACCAGGGTCAGACTGAAGGCTGCAATGAGGACCAACGTCAGACTGTAGGCTACAGTAAGAACAAGAGTCAGACTGTAGGCTATAGTGAAGACCAAATTCAGACTGTAAGCTACAGTAAGAACCAGAGTCAGACTGTAGGATCTAGCGAGGACCAGGGTCAGACTGGAAGCTACAGTAAGAAACAAATTCACACTGTAGAATCTAGTGAGGACCAGGGTCAGACTGAAGGCTACAATGAGGACCAACGTCAGACTGTAGGCTACAATGAGGACCAACGTCAATCTCTAGGTTTGAGTAAGAACAGGAGTCATACTGTAGGCTCTAGTGAGGTCCAGTGTCAGACTCTAGGATATATTAAGAAACAAAGTCAGACTCTAGGGTGAAGTGAGGACCAGGGTCAGACTGTACGCTGAAATGAGGACCAAAATCAGACTGTAGGCTAAAATAAGAACCAGATTCAGACTGTACAATCTAGTGAGGACCAGGGTCAGACTGAAGGCTGCAATGAGGACCAACGTCAGACTGTAGGCTACAGTAAGAACAAGAGTCAGACTGTAGGCTATAGTGAAGACCAAATTCAGACTGTAAGCTACAGTAAGAACCAGAGTCAGACTGTAGGATCTAGTGAAGACCAGGGTCAGACTGGAAGCTACAGTAAGAAGCAAATTCACACTGTAGAATCTAGTGAGGACCAGGGTCAGACTGAAGGCTACAATGAGGACCAACGTCAGACTGTAGGCTACAATGAGGACCAACGTCAATCTCTAGGTTTGAGTAAGAACAGGAGTCATACTGTAGGCTCTAGTGAGGTCCAGTGTCAGACTCTAGGATATATTAAGAAACAAAGTCAGACTCTAGGGTGAAGTGAGGACCAGTGTCATACTGTACGCTTAAGTGAGGACCAAAATCAGACTGTAGGATCTAGTTAGAAACAGAGTCAGACTGTAGGTTCTAGTGAGGACCAGAGTCAGACTGTAGGCTACAGTGAGGACCAGACTCGAAATTTAGGTTACCGTGTTGACAAAGTACGACTTTAGGCTCCAGTAAGAACCATAGTCAGACTGTAGGCTCTAGTGAGGACCATTGTCAGACTGTAGGCTGCAGTGAGGACTAAAGTCAGATTGTAGGCAACCGTGAAATCTAATGTCAGATTGTATACTATAGTAAGAACCAGCTCACACTGTAGTCTCTAGTGAGGACCAGTGTCAGACTGTAGGCTACAGTACGAACAAGAGTGAAACTGTAGGCTCTAGTGAGGACCAGTGTCAGACTCTAGACTCTCGAAATAACCCGAGTCAGACTTTTGGCTCTAGTGAAGACTAGTGTCAGACTGTAGGATTAAGTCAGGACAAGTGTCTGTCTCTCGGCTATAGTGAAGTGTAGTGTCAGACTGTAGACTGCAGTATGAAACAGAGTCAGACTGTAGGGTGAAGTGAGGACCAGTGTCATACTGTAGGCTAAAGGGAGGACCAAAATCAGACCGTAGGCTCTAGTTAGAAACAGAGTCAGACTGTAGGTTCTAGTGAGGACCAGAGTCAGACTGTAGGCTACCGTAAGAACCAGAGTCAGAATGTAGGCTCAAGTGAGGACTAGTGTCAGTCTGTAGGCTACAGTAAGAACCAGAGTCGGACTGTAAGCTCTAGTGAGGACCAGTGTCAGACGGTAGGCTACAGTGTGGTCCAATGTCCGACTGAAGGCTACAATGAGGACCAACGTCAGACTGTAGTTAACCAAATGAGGATGAGGGGTCAGACTTTAGGTTACAGTGATGACCAAGTCCCACTTTAGGCTACAGTAAGAACCAGAGTCAGACAGTAGGCTCTAGTGAGGACCAGTGTCAGACTGTTGGCTACAATGAGGAAACCCCAGTCTGACCTTAGGCTACAATTAGGAACCAGAGTCAGACTGTAAGGGTCTAATGAGGAACAGTGTCAGCTTTTAGGTTACAGTGAGGATTCAATGTCAGATGTATACTATAGTAAGAACCAGAGTCAGACTGTAGGTTCTATTGAGGAGCCAGGGTCAGACTGTAAGATACAGTAAGAAACAAAGTTTAGACTGTAAGCTCTAGTGAGGACCAGTGTCAGACGGTAGGCTACAGTGTGGTCCAATGTCCGACTGAAGGCTACAATGAGGACCAACGTCAGACTGTAGTTAACAGTGAGGATCGGGGTCAGACATTAGGTTACCGTGATGACCAAGTCCCACTTTAGGCTCCAGTAAGTACCAGAGTCAGACAGTAGGCTCGAGTGAGGACCAGTGTCAGACTGTTGGCTACAATGAGGACCACAGTCTGACCTTAGGCTACAATTAGAACCAGAGTCAGACTGTAAGCTCTAATGAGGAACAGTGTCAGCTTGTAGGTTACAGTGAAATTCAATGTCAGAATGTATACTATAGTAAGAACCAGAGTCAGACTGTAGGATCTATTGAGGAGCAGGGTCAGACTGTAAGATACAGTAGGAAACAAATTCAGACTGTAGGCTCTAGTGAGGACCAGTGTCAGACTGAAGGCTACAATGAGGACCAACGTCAGACTGTAGGCTACAATGAGGACCAACGTCAGTCTCTAGGTTTCAGTAAGAATAGGAGTCATACTGTAGGTTCTAGTGAGGTCCAGTGTCAGACTCTAGGATACATTAAGAAACAAAGTCAGACTCTAGGGAGAAGTGAGGACCAGTGTCATACTGTAGGCTACAGGGAGGACCCAAGTCAGACTGTAGATTCTAGTAAGAACGAGAGTCAGACGGAAGGCTCTTGTGAGGTCTAGGGTAAACTGTATGTTCTAGTGAGGACCAGTGTCAGACTCTAGGCTCTAGTGAGGACTAATGTCAGAATGTAGGCTTTAATGAGCACCAAAATAAGACTGTAGTCTACAGTAAGAACCAAGTCAGACTTTAGGCTCTAGCGAGGACAAGTGTCTTGCTATAGGCTACATTGAGATCCAGTGTCAGACTGTAGGCTACAGTGAGGACCAGGGTCAGACATTAGGTCACCGTGATGACCAAGTCCCACTTTAGGCTCCAGTAAGTACCAGAGTCAGACAGTAGTCTCAAGTGAGGACCAGTGTGAGACTGTAGGCTACAGTGAGGACCAAAGTCAGACTCTAAGCTACCGTAAGAACCATAGTCAGAATGTAGGCTCAAGTGAGGACCAGTGTCAGACTGTAGGCTACAGAGAGTTCCAAGAGAGAATATAACATCTAGTGAGCTCCAGTGTCAGACTGTAGGCTACAGTGAAATTCAATGTCAGATTGTATGCTATAGTAAGAACCAGAGTCAGACTGAAATCTCTAGTGAGGTCCCGTGTCAGACTTTAGGCTGCAGTACTAACCAGAGTCAGACTGTTGGCTCTAGTGAGGACCAGTGTCAAATTCTAAGCTCTCGTAAGAACCAGAGTAAGACTGTAGGTTCTAGTGAGGACCAGGGTCAGACTGTAGGCTACAGTGAGGACCAGAGTCAGACTTAAGTTCTATTGAGAACCAAAGTCAGACTGCAGGCTACAGTAAGAAACAGAATCAGACTGTAGGCTCAAGTGAGGGCCATTGTCAGACGGTAGGCTACAGTGTGGACCAATGTTAGACTGTAGGCTAACGTGAGCACCAGAGTCAGTCTGTAGACTCTAGTGAGGACTAGTGTCAGACTGTAGGCTACAGAGAGTTCCAAGAGAGAATATAACATCTAGTGAGCTCCAGTGTCAGACTGTAGGCTACAGTGAAATTCAATGTCAGATTGTATGCTATAGTAAGAACCAGAGTCAGACTGAAATCTCTAGTGAGGTCCCGTGTCAGACTTTAGGCTGCAGTACTAACCAGAGTCAGACTGTTGGCTCTAGTGAGGACCAGTGTCAAATTCTAAGCTCTCGTAAGAACCAGAGTAAGACTGTAGGTTCTAGTGAGGACCAGGGTCAGACTGTAGGCTACAGTGAGGACCAGAGTCTGACTGTAGGCTCTATTGAGAACCAAAGTCAGACTGAAGGCTACAGTAAGAAACAGAATCAGACTGTAGGCTCAAGTGAGGGCCATTGTCAGACGGTAGGCTACAGTGTGGACCAATGTTAGACTGTAGGCTAACGTGAGCACCAGAGTCAGTCTGTAGACTCTAGTGAGGACTAGTGTCAGACTGTAGGCTACAGTGAGGACTTAAGTCAGACTGAAGGCTACAGTGAGAATCAGAGTTAGATTGTAGGCTCTAGTGAGGATCAGTGTCTAATTGTAGGCTACAGTGCAGACCACAGTCAGACTGTACGCTACAGTAAAAACCATAGTCAGACTGTAGGCTCTAGTGAGGACTAAAGTCAGTCTGTAGGCTACAGTGAAATCCGATGTCAGATTGTATACTATAGTAAGAACCAGTGTCAGGCTGTAGTCTCTAGTGAGAACCAGGGTCAGAATGTACGCTAAATGAGGACCAAAATCAGACTGTAGGCTAAATAAGAACCAGTGTCAGACTGTAGGCAATCTAGTGAGGACCAGGGTCAGACTGAAGGCTGCAATGAGGATCAAAGTCAGACTGTAGGCTACAGTCAGAACCAGAGTCCGACTGTAAGCTCTAGTGAGGACCAGGGTCAGACTGTAGGCTACAGTAAGAATCAGAGTCACACTCTAGCATCTAGTGAGACCAGTGTCCGACTATAGGCTACAGTGAGGACCAGAGTCAGACTGTAGGCTACAGTAGACAGGTCAGACTGTAGTCTTGACAGTGAGGGACAGATCAGACTCTAGGTCAGACTGAAGGCTACAATGAGGACCAGTGTCAGACTCTAGGTTTCAGTAAGAAAAAGGGTCATACTGTGGACTCTAGTGAGGTCCAGTGTCAGTCTGTAGGCTTCAGTTAGGACCAATGTCACACTGTAGATTCTAGTAAGAACCAGAGTCAGACGGTAGGCTCTTGTGAGAACTAGGGTCAGACTGTAGGTTCTAGTGAGGACCAGTGTCAAACGGTAGGCTACAGTGTGGACCAATGTCAGACTGTAGGCTCTGAACCAAGTAGCTTAGCTCAGTAGCCAGAGTCAGACTGTAGGCTCTAGTGAGGACTTAGTGTCAGACTGTAGGCTACAGTAACAGAGTGACTTAGCTCAGTGAGACCAGAGTCAATGAGGCTACAGTGGGACCAGTCAGACTGTAGTCAGTAGACCAAGTCAGACTGATCTAGTGAGGACTCAAGTGCAGAGAGTCAGTAGTCAGATTGTAGGCTCTAGTGAGGACCAGAGTCAGACTGTAGGCTACAGTAAGAACCAGAGTCAGACTGTAGGTCTAGTGAGGACCAGAGTCAGTACTGTAGGCTACAGTAACCAGAGTCAGACTGTAGGCCTAATGAGGACCAATCAGACTTGTCTACAAATAAGAACCAGAGTCAGACTGTAGGATCTAGTGAGGACGAGTTTCAGACTGTAGGCTACAGTAAGAACCAGAGTCAGACTGTAGGATCTAGTGAGGACCAACGTCAGACTGTAGGCTACAGTGAGGACCAGGGTCAGACTTTAGGCTACACTGAGGACCAAAGTCAGACTGTAGGCTACAGTAAGAACAAGAGTCAGACTGTAAGATCTAGTGAGGACCAGGGTCAGACTGTAATCTACAGTAAGAAACAAATCAAGACTGTAGAATCTAGTGGGGACCAGGGTCAGACTGAAGGCTACAATGAGGACCAGTGTCAGACTCTAGGTCTATAGAAAGTCAGACGTGGACTCAGTGAGGACAGGTCAGACTGTAGGTTTCAGTGAGGACCAAGTGTCAACTGTAGGCTCTAGTGAGGACCAGTGTCAGACTGTAGGTCTTAAGAACAAAGTCAGACTGTAGGTCAGTGAGACCAGTGTCAGACTGTAGGCTACAGTGAGGACCAAGTCAGACTGTAGGCTAATGAGACCAGAGTCAGACTGTAGACTCTAGTGAGGACTAGGGTCAGACTGTAGGTCTAGTGATGACATGATTAGGCTCAGTAAGTCAGAGTCAGACGTAGGCTCAGTGAGGACATGTCATACTGTAGGCTTCAGTGAGGACCAAAGTCAGACTGTAGGCTACAGTGAAGACCAAGTCAGACTGTTAGTGAGGACCAGTCAGACTGTAGGCCAGTAAGAACCAATCAGACTGTAGGTCTAGTGAGGACCAGTGTCAGACTGTAGGCTACAGAACCAGGTCAGACTGTAGGTCTAGTGAGGACCAAATTCAGACTGTTGGCTACAGTAACAACAAGACTCAGACTGTAGGGTCTAGTGAGGACCAGTGTCAGACCGTAGACTACAATGAGGACCAAATTCAGACTGTAGGTTCTAGTGAGGACCAGGTCAGACTGTAGGCTACAGATGAAGGAAACCAGAGTCAGACTGTAGGCTCTAGTAAGGACTAAAGTCAGTCTGTAGGCTACAGTGAAATCCAATGTCAGATTGTATACTATAGTATGAACCAAAGTCAGGTTGTAGTCTCTAGTGAGGACCAGTGTCAGACTGTAGGCTACAGTACGAACCAGAGTCAGACTGTAGGGTCTAGTGAGGACCAGTGTCAGACTCTAGGTTTTCGTAAAAACCAGAGTCAGACTGTAGGATCTAGTGAGGACCAAATTCACACTGCAAGCTACAGTAAGAACCAGAGTCAGAATGTAGGGTCTAGTGAGAACCAGGGTCAAACTGGAAGCTACAGTAAATAACAAATTCAGACTGTAGAATCTAGTGAGGACCAGGTTCAGACTGAAGGCTACAATGAGGACCAACGTCAGACTGTAGGCTATAATGAGGACCAACGTCAGACTCTAGGTTTCAGTTAGAACAAGAGTCATACTGTAGGCTCTAGTGAGGTCCAGTGTCAGACTGTAGGATACATTAAAAAACAAAGTCAGACTCTAGGGAGAAATGAGGACCAGTGTCATACTGTAGGCTACAGGGAGGACCCAAGTCAGACTGTAGATTCTAGTAAAAATGAGAGTCAGATGGAAGGCTCTTGTGAGGACTAGGTTGCACTGTAGGTTCTATTGAGGACCAGTGTCAGACTCTAGGCTCTAGTGAGGACTTGTGTCAGAATGTAGGCTTCAATGAGCGCCAAAATAAGACTGTAGGTTACAGAAAGACCAAGTGAGACTTTAGGCTCTAGCGAGGACAAGTGTCCTGCTGTAGGCTACATTGAGGTCCAGTGTCAGGCTGTAGGCTACAGTGAGGACCAGGGTCAGACATTAGGTTACCGTGATGACCAATTCCCACTTTAGGCTCCAGTAAGTACCAGAGTCAGACAGTAGGCTCAAGTGAGGACCAGTGTCAGACTGTAGGCTACTGTGGGGACCAAATTCAGACTGCAGGCTACCGTAAGATCCAGAGTCAGAATGTAGGCTCAAGTGAGTACCAGTGTCAGACTGTTGGCTACATTGAGGACCAAAGTCTGACGTTAGGATACAATAAGAACCAGAGTCAGACTGTAAGCTCTAGTGAGGATCAGTGTCAGTCTGTAGGCTACAGTAAGAACCAGAAACCGACTGTAAGCTATAGTGAGGACCAGTGTCATCTTGTAGGTTACAGTGAAATTCAATGTCAGATTGTATACTATAGTAAGAACAAGAGTCAGACTCTAGGATCTAGTGAGGACCAGTGTCAGACTATTGGCTACAGTGAGGACCAAAGTCTGACCATAGGCTACAATAAGAACCAGAGTCAGACTGTAAGCTCTAGTGAGGACCAGTGTCAGTCTGTAGGCTACCGTAAGAAGCAGAGTCAGAATGTAGGCTCAAGTGAGGACCAGTGTCAGACTGGAGGCTACAGAGTCGTCCAAGATAGACTGTGAGATCTAGGGAGCTCCAGTGTCAGACTGTATGCTACAGTGAAATTCAATGTCAGATTGTATACTATAGTAAGAACCAGAGTCAGACTGTAATCTCTAGTGAGGTCCCGTGTCAAACTTTAGGCTGCAGTACTAACCAGAGTCAGACTGTAGGCTCTAGTGAGGACCAGTGTCAGACTGTAGGCTGCAGTGAGGTCTAAAGTCCAATTGTAGGCTCCAGTGAGGACCAAAATCAGACTCTATGCTACAGTAAGTACAGGAGACAGACTGTAGTCTCTAGTGAGGACCAGTATCAGACTGTAGGCTACAGTACGAACCAGAGTCAGACTGTAGGATCTAGTGAGGACCAGTTACAGACTGTAGGCTACAGAGAGGTCCAAGTTAGACTGTAAGATCTAGTAAGGTCCAGTGTCAGACTGTAGGCTAAATTGAAATTCAATGTCAGATTGCATACTATAGTAAGAACCAGAGTCAGACTGTAATCTCTAGTGAGGTCCAGTGTCAGACTTTAGGCTACAGTACTAACCAGAGTCAGACTGTAGGCTCTAGTGAGGACCAGTGTCAGACTGTAGGCTGCAGTGAGGTCTAAAGTCTGACTGTAGGCTCCAGTGAGGACCAAAATCAGACTGTAGGCTACAGTAAGAACCAGAGTCAGACTGTAGGCTCTAGTGAGGACCAGTGTGAGACTGTAGTTTACAGAAAGTAGCAGTGTCAGACTGTAGGATCTAGTGAGGACCAGGGTCAGTCTCTATGCTAAAATGAGGACCAAAATCAGACTGTAGGATGCAGTAAGAACCATAGTCAGACTGTAGGATCTAGAGAGGGCCAGGGTCAAACTGTACGCTAAAATGAGGACCAAAATCAGACTGTAGGCTACAGTAAGAACCATAGTCACACTGTAGGCTCTAGTGAGGACCTGTGTCAGACTGTAAGCTACAATAAGAACCACATTCAGAGTGTACAATCTAGTGAGGACCAGAGTCAGACTGAAGGCTACAATGAGGACCAACGTCAGACTGTAGGCTTCAGTAAGAACAAGAGTCAGACTGTAGGCTCTAGTGAGGTCCATATTCAGACTGTATGCTACAGTAAGAACCAGAGTCAGACTGTAGGATCTAGTGAGGACCAGGGTCAGACTGAAGGCTACAATGAGGACCAGCGTCAGACTCTAGGTTTCAGTAAGAACAAGGGTCATACTGTGGACTCTAGTGAGGTCCAGTGTCAGACTGTAGACTTCAGTTAGTACCAATGTCACACTGTAGATTCTAGTAAGAACCAGAGTCAGACATTAGGCTCTTGTGAGAACTAGGGTCAGAATGTAGGTTCTAGTGTGGACCAGTTTCAGACGGTATGCTTCAGTGTGGACCAATGTCAGACTGTAGGCTAACGTGAGCACCAGAGTCAGTCTGTAGACTCTAGTGAGGACTAGTGTCAGACTGTAGGCTACAGTGAGGACCAAAGTCAGACTGTAGGCTACCGTAAGAACGATAGTCAGAATGTAGCCTAAGTGAGGAGCAGAGTCAGACTGTTGGCTACAGTGAGGACCAAAGTGTGACCTTAGGATACCATAAGAACCAGAGACAGCGTGTAAGCTCTTGTGAGGCCCAGTGTCAGTCTGTAGGCTACAGTAAGTACCAGAGTCCGACTGTAAGCTCTAGTGAGGACCAGTGTCAAACGGTAGGCTACAGTGTGGACCAATGTCAGACTGTAGGCTAACGTGAGCACCAGAGTCATTCTGAAAACTCTAGTGAGGCTTAGTGTCAGACTGTAGGCTTCAGTGAGGACCAAAGTCAGACGGTAGGCTACCGTAAGAACGATAGTCAGAATGTAGCCTAAGTGAGGAGCAGAGTCAGACTGTTGGCTACAGTGAGGACCAAAGTGTGACCTTAGGATACCATAAGAACCAGAGACAGCGTGTAAGCTCTTGTGAGGCCGAGTGTCAGTCTGTAGGCTACAGTAAGTACCAGAGTCCGACTGTAGGTTCTAGTGAGGACCAGTGTCAAACGGTAGGCTACAGTGTGGACCAATGTCAGACTGTAGGCTAACGTGAGCACCAGAGTCAGTCTGTAAACTCTAGTGAGGCTTAGTGTCATACTGTAGGCTACAGTGAGGACTTGAGTCAGACTGAAGGCTACAGTAAGAATCAGAGTGTGATTGTAGGCTCTAGTGAGGATCAGTGTCTAATTGTAGGCTACAGTGCGGACCAAAGTCAGACTGTACGCTACAGTAAAAACCAGAGTCAGACTGTAGGCTCTAGTGAGGACTAAAGTCAGTCTGTAGGCTACAGTGAAATCCAATGTCAGATTGTATACTATAGTAAGAACCAAAGTCAGGTTGTAGTCTCTAGTGAGGACCAGTGTCAGACTGTAGGCTACAGTACGAACCAGAGTCAGACTGTAGGGTCTAGTGAGGACCAGTGTCAGACTCTAGGCTCTCGTAAGAACCAGAGTCAGACTGTAGGATCTAGTGAGAACCAGGGTCAGACTGGAAGCTACAGTAAGAAACAAATTCAGACTGTAGAATCTAGTGAGGACCAGGGTCAGACTGAAGGCTACAATGAGGACCAACATCAGACTGTAGGCTATAATGAGGACCAACGTCAAACTCTAGGTTTCAGTTAAAACAAGAGTCGTACTGTAGGCTCTAGTGATGTCCAGTGTTAGACTGTAGGATACATTAAGAAACAAAGTCAGACTCTAGGGAGAAATGAGGACCAGTGTCATACTGTAGGCTACAGGGAGGACCAAAGTCAGACTGTAGATTCTAATAAGAACTAGAGTCAGACGGTGGGCTCTTGTGAGGACTAGGGTCAGACTGTAGGTTCTAGTGAGGACCAGTGTCAGACTCTAGGCTCCGGTGAAGACTAGTGTCAGAATGTAGGCTTCAATGACCACCAAATGAAGACTGTAGGCTACAGTAAGACCCAAGTCAGACTTTAGGCTCTACCGAAGACAAGTGTCATGCTGTAGGCTACATTGAGGTCCAGTGTCAGACTGTAGGCTAAAGGGAGTACCAGGGTCAGACTATAGGTTACCATGATGACCAAATCCCACTTTAGGCTCCAGTAAGTACCAGAGTCAGACCGTAGGCTCTAGTGAGGACCATTGTCAGACAGTAGGCTACAATGAGGACCAAAATCAGACTCTAGGGAGAAATGAGAACCAGTGTCATACTGTAGGCTACAGGGAGGACCCAAGTCAGACTGTAGATTCTAATAAGAACTAGAGTCAGACGGTGGACTCTTGTGAGGACTAGGGTCAGACTGTAGGTTCTAGTGAGGACCAGTGTCAGACTCTAGGCTCCAGTGAGGACTAGTGTCAGAATGTAGGCTTCAATGACCACCAAATGAAGACTGTAGGCTACAGTAAGACCCAAGTCAGACTTTAGGCTCTACCGAAGACAAGT
This sequence comes from Tragulus kanchil, assembly GCA_022376925.1. Taxonomy (NCBI): domain Eukaryota; kingdom Metazoa; phylum Chordata; class Mammalia; order Artiodactyla; family Tragulidae; genus Tragulus; species Tragulus kanchil. The sequence continues at coordinate 6,993,935 of JAIOJX010000018.1, forward strand.
GTCATGCTGTAGGCTACATTGAGGTCCAGTGTCAGACTGTAGGCTAAAGGGAGTACCAGGGTCAGACTATAGGTTACCATGATGACCAAATCCCACTTTAGGCTCCAGTAAGTACCAGAGTCAGACCGTAGGCTCTAGTGAGGACCATTGTCAGACAGTAGGCTTCAGTGAGGACCAAAGTCCGACTTTATGCTTCAGGAAGATCCAGAGTCAGACTGAAAACTCTAGTGAGGACCAAGTTCAGACTGTAGGCCAGAGTAAGAACCAAGTCAGACTTTAGGCTCTAGCGAGGACAAGTTTCATGCTGTAGTCTACATTGAATCCAGTGTCAGGCTGTAGGCTCTAGTGAGGTCCAGTGTCAGTCTGTAGGCTACATTAAGAAACGAAGTCAAACTCTAGGGAGAAGTGAGCACCAGTGTCATACTGTAGGCTAAAGTGAGGACCAAAATCACACTGTAGGTTCTAGTGAGGACCAGAGTCAGACTGTTGGCTACAGTAAGAAACAGAGTCAGACTGTATGTTCTAGTGAGGACAAGGGTCAGACTGTAGGCTACAGTGAGGACCAGAGTCAGACTTAAGTTCTATTGAGAACCAAAGTCAGACTGCAGGCTACAGTAAGAAAAAGAATCAGACTGTAGGCTCAAGTGAGGTCCAGTGTCAGACTGTAGGCTACAGTGAGGACCTAAGTCAGACTGTAGGCTACCGTAAGAACCAGAGTCTGACTGTAAGCTCTAGTGAGGACCAAGTTCAGACTGTAGGCCAGAGTAAGAACCAAGTCAGACTTTAGGCTCTAGCGAGGACAAGTTTCATGCTGTAGTCTACATTGAATCCAGTGTCAGGCTGTAGGCTCTAGTGAGGTCCAGTGTCAGTCTGTAGGCTACATTAAGAAACGAAGTCAAACTCTAGGGAGAAGTGAGCACCAGTGTCATACTGTAGGCTAAAGTGAGGACCAAAATCACACTGTAGGTTCTAGTGAGGACCAGAGTCAGACTGTTGGCTACAGTAAGAAACAGAGTCAGACTGTAGGTTCTAGTGAGGACCAGGGTCAGACTGTAGGCTACAGTAAGAAACAGAGTCAGACTTAAGTTCTATTGAGAACCAAAGTCAGACTGCAGGCTACAGTAAGAAAAAGAATCAGACTGTAGGCTCAAGTGAGGTCCAGTGTCAGACTGTAGGCTACAGTGAGGACCTAAGTCAGACTGTAGGCTACCGTAAGAACCAGAGTCTGACTGTAAGCTCTAGTGAGGACCAGTGTCAGACGGTAGGCTACAGTGTGGACCAATGTCAGACTTTAGCCTAACGTGAGCACCAGAGTCAGTCTGTATACTCTAGTGTGGACTAGTGTAAGACTGTAGTCTACAGTGAGGACTTAAGTCAGACTGAAGGCTACAGTGAGAATCAGTTAGATTGTAGGCTCTAGTGAGGATCAGTGTCTAATTGTAGGCTACAGTGCAGACCACATTCAGACTGTACGCTACAGTAAAAACCATAGTCAGACTGTAGGCTCTAGTGAGGACTAAAGTCAGTCTGTAGGCTACAGTGAAATCCGATGTCAGATTGTATACTATAGTAAGAACCAGAATCAGGCTGTAGTCTCTAGTGAGAACCACGGTGAGACTGAACGCTAAAATGAGGACCAAAATCACACTGTGGTCTACAATAAGAACCATAGTCAGACTGTAGGATCTAGTGAGGACCAGGGCCAGACTGAACGCTAAAATGAGGACCAAAATCAGACTGCAGGATCAAATTTGAACCAGATTCAGCCTGTACAATCTAGTGAGGACCAGGGTCTGACTGAAGGCTGGAATGAGGACCACGTCAGACTGTAGGCTACAGTGAGGACTAGGGTCAGACTTTAGGCTACAGTGAGGACCAAAGTCAGACTGTAGGCTACAGTAAGAACAAGAGTCAGACTGTAAGATCTAGTGAGGACCAGGGTCAGACTGTAAGCTACAGTAAGAAACAAATCAAGACTGTAGAATCTAGTGGGGACCAGGGTCAGACTGAAGGCTACTATGAGGACCAGCGTCAGACTCAAAGTTCAGTAAGAAAACGGGTCATACTGTGGACTCTAGTGAGGTCCAGTGTCAGTCTGTAGGCTTCAGTTAGGACCAATGTCACACTGTAGATTCTAGTAAGAAACAGAGTCAGACGGTAGGCTCTTGTGAGAACTAGGGTCAGACTGTAGGTTCTAGTGTGGACCAGTGTCAGATGGTATGCTACAGTCTGGACCAATGTCAGGCTCTCGGCTAACGTGAGCACCAGAGTCAGTCTGTAGACTCTAGTGAGGACTAGTGTCAGACTGTAGGCTACAGTGAGGGCTTGAGTCAGACTGAAGGCTACAGTAAGAATCAGAGTGTGATTGTAGGCTCTAGTGAGGATCAGTGTCTAATTGTAGGCTACAGTGCAGACCAAAGTCAGACTGGATGCTACAGTAAAAACCAGAGTCAGACTGTAGGCTCTAGTTAGGACTAAGGTCAGTCTGTAGGCTACAGTGAAATCCAATGTCAGATTGTATACTATAGTAAGAACCAAAGTCAGGCTGTAGTCTCTAGTGAGGACCAGTGTCAGACTCTAGGCTCTCGTAAGAACCAGAGTCAGACTGTAGGATCTAGTGAGGACCAAGATCAGACTGAACGCTAAAATGAGGACCAAAATCAGACTGTAGGCTAAAATAAGTACCAGTTTCTTACTGTACACTCTAGTGAGGACCAGGGTCAGACTGAAGGCTGCAATGAGGACCAACGTCAGACTGTAGGATACAGTGAGGACCAGGGTCAGACTTTAGGCTACAGTGAGTACAAGAGTCAGACTGTAGGCTCTAGTGAGGACCAAATTCAGACTGCAATCTACAGTAAGAACCAGAGTCAGACTGTAGGATCTAGTGAGGACCAGGGTCAGACTGGAAGCTACAGTATGAAACAAATTCAGACTGTAGAATCTAGTGAGGACCAGGTTCAGACTGAAGGCTACAATGAGGACCAACGTCAGACTCTAGGTTTCAGTAAGAACAATAGTCATACTGTAGGCTCTAGTGAGGTCCAGTGTCAGAATGTAGGATACATTAAGAAACAAATTCAGACTCTAGGGAGAAGTGAGGACCAGTGTCATACTGTAGGCTACAGGGAGGACCCAAGTCAGACTGTAGATTCTAGTAAGTACGAGAGTCATACGGAAGGCTCTTGTGAGGACTAGGTTAGACTGTAGGTTCTAGTGAGGACCAGTGTCAGACTCTAGGCTCTAGTGAGGACTAGTGTCAGAATGTAGGCTTCAATGAGCACCAAAATAAGACTGTAGTCTACAGTAAGACCCAGAGTCAGACTGTAGGATCTAGTGAGGACCAGGGTCAGACTGGAAGCTACAGTATGAAACAAATTCAGACTGTAGAATCTAGTGAGGACCAGGTTCAGACTGAAGGCTACAATGAGGACCAACGTCAGACTCTAGGTTTCAGTAAGAACAATAGTCATACTGTAGGCTCTAGTGAGGTCCAGTGTCAGAATGTAGGATACATTAAGAAACAAATTCAGACTCTAGGGAGAAGTGAGGACCAGTGTCATACTGTAGGCTACAGGGAGGACCCAAGTCAGACTGTAGATTCTAGTAAGTACGAGAGTCATACGGAAGGCTCTTGTGAGGACTAGGTTAGACTGTAGGTTCTAGTGAGGACCAGTGTCAGACTCTAGGCTCTAGTGAGGACTAGTGTCAGAATGTAGGCTTCAATGAGCACCAAAATAAGACTGTAGTCTACAGTAAGACCCAAGTCAGACTTTAGGCTCTAGCGAGGACAAGTGTCATGCTGTAGGCTACATTGAGGTCCAGTGTCAGACTGTAGGCTACAGTGAGGACCAGGGTCAGACATTAGGTTACCGTGATGACCAAGTCCCACTGTAGGCTCCAGTAAGTACCAGAGTCAGACAGTAGGCTCAAGCGAGGACCAGTGTCAGACTGTAGGCTACAGTGGGGACCAAATTCAGACTGCAGGCTACCGTAAGATCCAGAGTCAGAATGTAGACTCAAGTGAGGACCAGTGTCAGAATGTTGGCTACAGTAAGAACCAGAGACTAACTGTAAGCTCTAGTGAGGATCAGTGTCAGCTTGTAGGTTACAGTGAAATTCAATGTCAGATTGTATACTATAGTAAGAACCAGAGTCAGACTGTAGGATCTAGTGAGGACCAGGGTCAGACTTTACACTAAAATGAGGACCAAAATCACACTGTAGGCTACAGTAAGAACCATTCTCAGACTGTGGGATCTAGCTAGGACCAGTGTCAGACTGTAAGCTACAGTACGAACGAGATTCAGACTGTAGAATCTAGTGAGGACCAGGATCAGACTGAAGGCTACAATGAGGACCAACCTCAGACTGTAGGCTACAGTGAGGACCAGAGTCACACTTTAGGCTACAGTGAGGACCATAGTTAAACTGTAGGCTACAGTAAGAACAATAGTCAGACTGTAGACTCTAGTGAAGACCAAATTCAGACTCTATACTACAGTAAGAACCAAACTCTGACTGTAGGATCTAGTGAGGACCAGGGTCAGACTGTAGGCTAAAATGAGGTCCAAAATCAGACTGTAGGCTACAGTAAGAACCATAGTCAGACTGTAGGCTCTAGCGAGGACCAGTGTCAGACTGTAAGCTACAGTAAGAACCAGATTCAGACTGTAGAATCTAGTGAGGACCAGGGTCAGACTGAAGGCTACAATGAGGACCAACGTCAGACTGTAGGCTACAGTGAGGACCAGAGTCACACTTTAGGCTACAGTGAGGACCATAGTTAAACTGTAGGCTACAGTAAGAACAATAGTCAGACTGTAGACTCTAGTGAAGACCAAATTCAGACTCTATACTACAGTAAGAACCAAACTCTGACTGTAGGATCTAGTGAGGACCAGGGTCAGACTGTAGGCTAAAATGAGGTCCAAAATCAGACTGTAGGCTACAGTCAGAACCAGAGTCATACTTTAGGCTCTAGTGAGGACCAGTGTCAGACTGTAGGCTACAATGAAGACCGATCTCAGACTCTAGGTTTCAGTAAGAATAAGAGTCATACTGTAGGCTCTAGTGAGGATTAATGTCAGACGGAAGGCTCCAATGAAGATCAACGTCTGATCTTAGGCAACAGTAAGAAGTAGAGTTAGACTTTACACTCTTGTGAGGACCACTATCAGACTGTAGGCTACAGTGAGGACGAAAATCTGACTGTAGGCTTTAGTTAGAAACAGAGGCAGACTTTAAATTCTAGTGAGCTCCAACGTCAGACTGTAGGCTACAGTAACAACCAGAGTCAGACTGCAGGCTCTACTGAGGACCAGTGTCAGACTGTTGGCTACAGTGACGTCCAAAGTCTGAACTTAGGCTACAATAAGAAAGAAAGACAGACTCTAAGCTCTAGTGAGGACCAGTGCCAGACGGTAGTCTACAGTGTGGACCAGTGTCAATCTGTAGACTACAGTGTGGGAAAATGTCAGACTGTAGACTACAGTGAGAACCAGAGTCAGACTGAAGATTCTAGTGAGGACTAGAGTCAGACTGTAGGCTACAGTGTGGACCAATGTCAGACTGTAGGCTACAGTTAGAACCAGAGTCAGACTGTAGATTCTAGTGAGGACTAGAGTCAGACTGTAGTCTACAGTGAGGACTTAATTCAGACTGAAGGCTACAGTGAGAATCAGAGTGAGATTGTAGGCACTAGTGAGGATCAGTGTCTAATTGTAGGCTACAGTGCAGACCAAAGTCAGACTGTACGCTACAGTAAAAACCATAGTCAGACTGTAGGCTCTAGTGAGGACAAAAGTCAGTCTGTAGGCTACAGTGAAATCCGATGTCAGATTGTATACTATAGTAAGAACCAGAGTCAGGCTGTAGTCTCTAGTGAGAACCAGGGTGAGACTGTACGCTAAAATGAGGACCAAAATCAGACTGTGGTCTACAATAAGAACCATAGTCAGACTGTAGGATCTAGTGAGGACCAGGGTCAGACTGAAGGCTAAAATGAGGACCAAAATTAGACTGTAGGCTAAAATATGAACAAGATTCAGACTGTACAATCTAGTGAGGACCAGGGTCAGACTGAAGGCTGGAATGAGGACCAAAGTCAGACTCTAGGCTACAGTATTAACAAAAGTCAGACTGTAGGCTCTAGTGAGGACCAAATTCAGTCTGTAGGCTACAGTGAAATCCGATGTCAGATTGTATACTATAGTAAGAACCAGAGTCAGGCTGTAGTCTCTAGTGAGAACCAGGGTGAGACTGTACGCTAAAATGAGGACCAAAATCAGACTCTGGTCTACAATAAGAGCCATAGTCAGACTGTAGGATCTAGTGAGGACCAGGGTCAGACTGAAGGCTAAAATGAGGACCAAAATTAGACTGTAGGCTAAAATATGAACAAGATTCAGACTGTACAATCTAGTGAGGACCAGGGTCAGACTGAAGGCTGGAATGAGGACCAAAGTCAGACTCTAGGCTACAGTATTAACAAAAGTCAGACTGTAGGCTCTAGTGAGGACCAAATTCAGACTGTAAGCCTCAGTAAGAACCAGAATCAGACTGTAGGATCTAGTGAGGAGCAGGATCTGAGTGTAAGCTACAGTAAGAAACAAATTCAGACTGTAGAATCTAGTGAAGACCAGGGTCAGACTGAAGACTACAATGAGATCCAATGTCAGACTGTAGGCTACAATGAGGACCAATGTCAGTCTCTAGGTTTCAGTAAGAACAAGAGTCATACTGTAGGCTCTAGTGCGGTCCAGTGTCAGACTGTAGGATACATTGAGAAACAAAGTCAGACTTTAGGGAGAAGTGAGGACCAGTGTCATACTGTAGGCTACAGGGAGGACCCAAGTCAGACTGTAGATTCTAGCAAGAATGAGAGTCATACGGAAGGCTCTTGTTAGGACTAGGTTAGACTGTAGGTTCTAGTGAGGACCAGTGTCAGACTCTAGGCTCTAGTGAGGACTAGTGTCAGAATGTAGGCTTCAATGAGCACCAAAATAAGACTGTAGGCTACAGTAAGAACCAAGTCAGACTTTAGGCTCTAGCGAGGATAAGTGTCATGCTGTAGGCTACATTGAGGTCCAGTGTCAGACTGTAGGCTACAGTGAGGACCAGGGTCAGACATTAGGTTACCGTGATGACCAAGTCCCACTGTAGGCTCCAGTAAGTACCAGAGTCAGACAGTAAGCTCAAGTGAGGACCAGTGTCAGACTATTGGCTTCAGTGAGGACCAAAGTCTGACCTTAGGCTACAATAAGAACCAGAGTCAGATTGTAAGCTCTAGTGAGGACCAGTGTTAGTCTGTAGGATACATTGAGAAACAAAGTCAGACTTTAGGGAGAAGTGAGGACCAGTGTCATACTGTAGGCTACAGGGAGGACCCAAGTCAGACTGTAGATTCTAGCAAGAATGAGAGTCATACGGAAGGCTCTTGTTAGGACTAGGTTAGACTGTAGGTTCTAGTGAGGACCAGTGTCAGACTCTAGGCTCTAGTGAGGACTAGTGTCAGAATGTAGGCTTCAATGAGCACCAAAATAAGACTGTAGGCTACAGTAAGAACCAAGTCAGACTTTAGGCTCTAGCGAGGATAAGTGTCATGCTGTAGGCTACATTGAGGTCCAGTGTCAGACTGTAGGCTACAGTGAGGACCAGGGTCAGACATTAGGTTACCGTGATGACCAAGTCCCACTGTAGGCTCCAGTAAGTACCAGAGTCAGACAGTAAGCTCAAGTGAGGACCAGTGTCAGACTATTGGCTTCAGTGAGGACCAAAGTCTGACCTTAGGCTACAATAAGAACCAGAGTCAGATTGTAAGCTCTAGTGAGGACCAGTGTTAGTCTGTAGGCTACCGTAAGAACCAGAGTCAGAATGTAGGCTCAAGTGAGGACCGGTGTCAGACTGTAGGCTACAGAGACGTCCAAGATAGACTGTGAGATCTATGGAGCTCCAGTGTCAGACTGTAGGCTTAGTGAAACTCAATGTCAGATTGTATACTATAGTAAGAACCAGAGTCAGACTGTAATGTCTAGTGAGGCCCTGTGTCAGACTTTTGGCTGCAGTACTAACCAGAGTCAGACTGTAGGCTCTAGTGAGGACCAGTGTCAGACTGTAGGCTGCAGTGAGGTCTAAAGTCCGATTGTAGGCTCCAGTGAGGACCAAAATCAGACTCTATTCTACAGTAAGTACACGAGTCAGACTGTAGTCTCTAGTGAGGACTAGTATCAGACTGTAGGCTACAGTACGAACCAGAGTCAGACTGTAGGATCTAGTGAGGACCAGGGTCAGACTGTACGCTAAAATGAGGACCAAAATCAGACTGTAGGCTACAGTACGAACCAGAGTCAGACTGTAGGATCTAGTGAGGACCAGGGTCAGACTGTACGCTAAAATGAGGACCAAAATCAGACTGTAGGCTACAATAAGAACCATAGTCAGACTGTAGGATCTAGACAGGGCCAGGGTCAAACTGTACGCTAAAATGAGGACCAAAATCAGAATGTAGGCTACAGTCAGAACCAGAATCATACGTTAGGCTCTAGTGAGGACCTGTGTCAGACTGTAAGCTACAATAAGAACCACATTCAGAGTGTACAATCTAGTGAGGACTAGAGTCAGGCTGTAAGCTACAATGAGGACCAACGTCAGAATATAGGCTTCAGTAAGAACAAGAGTCATAATCTAGACTCTAGTGAGGACCAAATTCAGACTGTATACTACAGTAAGAAACAGAGTCAGACTGTAAGTTCTAGTGAGGACCAGTGTCATACTGTAGGCTACAATGAGGACCAAAATCAGACTGTAGGCTACAATAAGAACCATAGTCAGACTGTAGGATCTAGACAGGGCCAGGGTCAAACTGTACGCTAAAATGAGGACCAAAATCAGAATGTAGGCTACAGTCAGAACCAGAATCATACGTTAGGCTCTAGTGAGGACCTGTGTCAGACTGTAAGCTACAATAAGAACCACATTCAGAGTGTACAATCTAGTGAGGACTAGAGTCAGACTCAAGGCTACAATGAGGACCAACGTCAGACTGTAGGCTTCAGTAAGAACAAGAGTCAGACTGTAGGCTCTAGTGAGGTCCATATTCAGACTGTATGCTACAGTAAGAACCAGAGTCAGACTGTAGGATCTAGTGAGGACCAGGGTCAGACTGAAGGCTACCATGAGGACAAGCGTCAGACTCTAGGTTTCAGTAAGAACAAGGGTCTTACTGTGGACTCTAGTGAGGTCCAGTGTCAGACTGTAGACTTCAGTTTGGAACAATGTCACACGGTAGATTCTAGTAAGAACCAGAGTCAGACGTTAGGCTCTTGTGAGAACTAGGGTCAGACTGTAGGTTCTAGTGTGGACCAGTGTCAGACGGTATGCTAGAGTCTGGACCAATGTCAGGCTCTCGGCTAACGTGAGCACCAGAGTCAGTCTGTAGACTCTAGTGAGGACTAGTGTCAGACTGTAGGCTACAGTGAGGGCTTGAGTCAGACTGAAGGCTACAGTAAGAATCAGAGTGTGATTGTAGGCTCTAGTGAGGATCAGTGTCTAATTGTAGGCTACAGTGCAGACCAAAGTCAGACTGGATGCTACAGTAAAAACCAGAGTCAGACTGTAGGCTCTAGTTAGGACTAAGGTCAGTCTGTAGGCTACAGTGAAATCCAATGTCAGATTGTATACTATAGTAAGAACCAAAGTCAGGCTGTAGTCTCTAGTGAGGACCAGTGTCAGACTCTAGGCTCTCGTAAGAACCAGAGTCAGACTGTAGGATCTAGTGAGGACCAAGATCAGACTGAACGCTAAAACGAGGACCAAAATCAGACTGTAGGCTAAAATAAGTACCAGTTTCTTACTGTACACTCTAGTGAGGACCAGGGTCAGACTGAAGGCTGCAATGAGGACCAACGTCAGACTTTAGGCTACAGTGAGGACCATAGTCACACTCTAGGCTACAGTGAGGACCATCGTTAAACTGTAGGCTACAGTAAGAACAAGAGTCAGACTGTAGGCTCTAGTGAAGACCAAATTCAGACTCTATACTACAGTAAGAACCAAACTCTGACTATAGGATCTAGTGAGGACCAGGGTCAGACTCTAGGCTCTCGTAAGAACCAGAGTCAGACTGTAGGATCTAGTGAGGACCAAGATCAGACTGAACGCTAAAACGAGGACCAAAATCAGACTGTAGGCTAAAATAAGTACCAGTTTCTTACTGTACACTCTAGTGAGGACCAGGGTCAGACTGAAGGCTGCAATGAGGACCAACGTCAGACTTTAGGCTACAGTGAGGACCATAGTCACACTCTAGGCTACAGTGAGGACCATCGTTAAACTGTAGGCTACAGTAAGAACAAGAGTCAGACTGTAGGCTCTAGTGAAGACCAAATTCAGACTCTATACTACAGTAAGAACCAAACTCTGACTATAGGATCTAGTGAGGACCAGGGTCAGACTGTAGGCTAAAATGAGGTCCAAAATCAGACTGTAGGCTACAGTCAGAACCAGAATCATACGTTAGGCTCTAGTGAGGACCAGTGTCAGACTGTAGGCTACAACGAAGACCAATCTCAGACTCTAGGTTTCAGTAAGAATAAGAGTCATACTGTAGGCTCTAGTGAGGCTTAATGTCAGAAGGAAGGCTCCAATGAAAACCAACGTCTGATGTTAGGCGACAGTAAGATGTAGACGCAGACTTTACGCTCTTGTGAGGACCACTGTCAGACTGTAGGCTACAGTGAGGACGAAAATCTGACTGTAGGCTTTAGTAAGAAACAGAGACAGACTATAAATTCTAGTGAGGTCCAACGTCAGACTGTAGGCTACAGTAACAACCAGAGTCAGATTGCAGACTCTACTGAGGACCAGTGTTAGACTGTTGGCTACAGTGACGACCAAAGTCTGACCTTAGGCTACAATAAGAAAGAGAGACAGACTGCAAGCTCTAGTGAGGACCAGTGTCAGTCTGTAGACTACAGTGTGGGAAAATGTCAGACTGTAGTTTACAGTGAGAACCAGAGTCAGACTGAAGATTCTAGTGAGGACTAGAGTCAGACTGCAGGCTACAGTGAGGACCAAAGTCAGACTGCAAGCTACAGTAAGAACCAGAGTCAGACTGTAGGATCTAGTGAGGACCAGGGTCAGACTGGAAGCTACAGTAAGAAACAAATTCAGACTGTAGAATCTAGTGAGGACCAGGTTCAGACTGAAGGCTACAATGAGGACCAACGTCAGACTGTAGGCTACAATGAGGACCAACGTCAGACTCTAGGTTTCAGTAAGAACAATAGTCATACTGTAGGCTCTAGTGCGGTCCAGTGTCAGACTGTAGGATACATTAAGAAACAAATTCAGACTCTAGGGAGAAGTGAGGACCAGTGTCATACTGTAGGCTACAGGGAGGACCCAAGTCAGACTGTAGATTCTAGTAAGTACGAGAGTCAGACGGAAGGCTCTTGTGAGGACTAGGTTAGACTGTAGGTTCTAGTGAGGACCAGTGTCAGACTCTAGGCTCTAGTGAGGACTAGTGTCAGAATGTAGGCTTCAATGAGCACCAAAGTCAGACTGCAAGCTACAGTAAGAACCAGAGTCAGACTGTAGGATCTAGTGAGGACCAGGGTCAGACTGGAAGCTACAGTAAGAAACAAATTCAGACTGTAGAATCTAGTGAGGACCAGGTTCAGACTGAAGGCTACAATGAGGACCAACGTCAGACTGTAGGCTACAATGAGGACCAACGTCAGACTCTAGGTTTCAGTAAGAACAATAGTCATACTGTAGGCTCTAGTGCGGTCCAGTGTCAGACTGTAGGATACATTAAGAAACAAATTCAGACTCTAGGGAGAAGTGAGGACCAGTGTCATACTGTAGGCTACAGGGAGGACCCAAGTCAGACTGTAGATTCTAGTAAGTACGAGAGTCAGACGGAAGGCTCTTGTGAGGACTAGGTTAGACTGTAGGTTCTAGTGAGGACCAGTGTCAGACTCTAGGCTCTAGTGAGGACTAGTGTCAGAATGTAGGCTTCAATGAGCACCAAAATAAGACTGTAGTCTACAGTAAGACCCAAGTCAGACTTTAGGCTCTAGCGAGGACAAGTGTCATGCTGTAGGCTACATTGAGGTCCAGTGTCAGACTGTAGGCTACAGTGAGGACCAGGGTCAGACATTAGGTTACCGTGATGACCAAGTCCCACTGTAGGCTCCAGTAAGTACCAGAGTCAGACAGTAGGCTCAAGCGAGGACCAGTGTCAGACTGTAGGCTACAGTGGGGACCAAAGTCAGACTGTAGGCTACCGTAAGATCCAGAGTCAGAATGTAGGCTCAAGTGAGGACCAGTGTCAGACTGTTGGCTACAGTAAGAACCAGAGACCAACTGTAAGCTCTAGTGAGGACCAGTGTCAGCTTGTAGGTTACAGTGAAATTCAATGTCAGATTGTATACTATAGTAAGAACCAGAGTCAGACTGTAGGATCTAGTGAGGACCAGGGTCAGACTGTTGGCTACAGTGACGACCAAAGTCTGACCTTAGGCTACAATAAGAAAGAGAGACAGACTCTAAGCTCTAGTGAGGACCAGTGCCAGACGGTAGGCTACAGTGTGGACCAATGTCAGACTGTAGGCTACAGTGAGAACCAGAGTGAGACTGTAGACTCCAGTGAGGACTAGAGTCAGACTGTAGGCTACATTGAGGACCAAAGTCAGACGGTAGGCTACAGTAAGTACCAGAGTCAGACTGTAGGATCTATTGCGGTCCAGGGTCAGACTGTAAGCTACAGTAAGAAACAAATTCAGACTGTAGAATCTAGTGAGGACCAGGGTCAGACTGAAGGCTACAATGAGGACCAACTTCAGACTGTAGGCTACAATGAGGACCAACGTCAGTCTCTAGGTTTCAGTAAGAGCAAGAGTCATACTGTAGGCTCTAGTGAGGTCCAGTGTCAGACTGTTGGCTTCAGTGAGGACCAACGTCAGACCTTAGGCTACAATAAGAAAGAGAGACAGACTCTAAGCTCTAGTGAGGACCAGTGCCAGACGGTAGGCTACAGTGTGGACCAATGTCAGACTGTAGGCTACAGTGAGAACCAGAGTGAGACTGTAGACTCCAGTGAGGACTAGAGTCAGACTGTAGGCTACATTGAGGACCAAAGTCAGACGGTAGGCTACAGTAAGTACCAGAGTCAGACTGTAGGATCTATTGCGGTCCAGGGTCAGACTGTAAGCTACAGTAAGAAACAAATTCAGACTGTAGAATCTAGTGAGGACCAGGGTCAGACTGAAGGCTACAATGAGGACCAACTTCAGACTGTAGGCTACAATGAGGACCAACGTCAGTCTCTAGGTTTCAGTAAGAGCAAGAGTCATACTGTAGGCTCTAGTGAGGTCCAGTGTCAGACTGTTGGCTTCAGTGAGGACCAACGTCAGACTGTAGATTGTAGTAAGAACCAGAGTCTGACGGTAGGCTCTTGTGAGAACTAGAGTCAGACTCTAGGTTCCAGTGAGGACCAGTGACAAACTCTAGGCTCCAGTGAGGCCTAGTGCCAGAATGTAAGCTTCAATGAGCACCAAATGAAGACTGTAGTCTACAGTAAGACCCAAGTCAGACTTTAGGCTCTAGCGAGGATAAGTTTCATGCTTTAGGCTACATTGAGGTCCAGTTTCAGACTGTGGGCTAAAGTGAGGACCAGGGTCAGACTATAGGTTACCGTGATGACCAAGTCCCACTTTAGGCTCCAGTAAGTACCAGAGTGAGACTGTAGGCTCCAGTGAGGACCATTGTCAGACTGTAGGCTTCAGTGAGGACCAAAGTCGGCCTTTATGCTTCAGGAAGATCCAGAGTCCGACTGAAAACTCTTGTGAGGACCAAATTCAGATTGTAGGCCAGAGTAAGAACCAAGTCAGACTTTAGGCTCTAGCGAGGACAAGTTTCATGCTGTAGGCTACATTGAATCCAGTGTCAGGCTGTAGGCTCTAGTGAGGTCCAGTGTCAGACTGTAGGCTACATTAAGAAACGAAGTCAGACTGTAGAATCTAGTGAGGACCAGTGTCATACTGTAGGCTAAAGTGAGGACCATAATCAGACTGTAGGCTCTAGTGAGAGAAAGAGTCAGACTGTATGTTCAAGTGAGGACCAGTGTCAGACTATAGGCTACAGTGAGGACCAGGGTCAGACTTAAGTTCTATTGAGAACCAAAGTCAGACTGCCGGCTACAGTAAGAAGCAGAATCAGACTGTAGGCTCAAGTGAGGGCCAGTCTCAGACTGTAGGATACAGTGAGGACCAAAGTCAGACTGTAGGCTACCGTAAGAACCAGAGACAGAATGTAGCCTAAGTGAGGACCAGTGTCAGACTGTTGACTACAGTTAGGACCAAAGTCTAACCTTATGCTACAGCAAAAACCAGAGTCAGACTGTAATCTCTAGTGAGGACCAGTGTCAGGCGGTAGGCTACAGTGTGGACCAATGTCAGACTGTAGGCTAACGTTAGCACCAGAGTTAGTCTGTAGACTCTAGTGAGGACTAGTGTCAGACTGTAGGCTACAGTGTGGACTTAAGTCAGACTGAAGGCTAAAGTAAGAATCAGAGTGTGATTGTAGGCTCTAGTGAGGATCAGTGTCTAATTGTAGGCTACAGTGCAGACCAAAGTCAGACTGTACGCTACAGTAAAAACCATAGTCAGACTGTAGGCTCTAGTGAGGACTAAAGTTAGTCTGTAGGCTAGAGTGAAATCCAATGTCAGATTGTATACTATAGTAAAAACCAGAGTCAGGCTGTAGTCTCTAGTGAGGAGCAGTGTCAGACTGTAGGTTACAGTACTAACTAGAGTCAGACTGTAGGGTCTAGTGAGAGCAGTGTCAGACTCTAGGATCTCGTAGAACCAGAGTCAGACTGTAGGATCTAGTGAGGACCAGGGTCAGTCTCTATGCTAAAATGAGGACCAAAATCAGACTGTAGGCTAACGTTAGCACCAGAGTTAGTCTGTAGACTCTAGTGAGGACTAGTGTCAGACTGTAGGCTACAGTGTGGACTTAAGTCAGACTGAAGGCTAAAGTAAGAATCAGAGTGTGATTGTAGGCTCTAGTGAGGATCAGTGTCTAATTGTAGGCTACAGTGCAGACCAAAGTCAGACTGTACGCTACAGTAAAAACCATAGTCAGACTGTAGGCTCTAGTGAGGACTAAAGTTAGTCTGTAGGCTAGAGTGAAATCCAATGTCAGATTGTATACTATAGTAAAAACCAGAGTCAGGCTGTAGTCTCTAGTGAGGAGCAGTGTCAGACTGTAGGTTACAGTACTAACTAGAGTCAGACTGTAGGGTCTAGTGAGGAGCAGTGTCAGACTCTAGGATCTCGTAAGAACCAGAGTCAGACTGTAGGATCTAGTGAGGACCAGGGTCAGACTGAACGCTAAAATGAGGACCAAAATCAGACTGCAGGCTAAAATAAGAACCAGATTCAGCCTGTACAATCTAGTGAGGACCAGGTTCAGACTGAAGGCTACAATGAGGACCAACGTCAGACTGTAGGCTACAGTGAGGACCAGGGTCAGACTTTAGGCTACAGTGAGGACCAAAATCAGACTGTAGGCTACAATAAGGACCAACGTCAGACTCTTGGTTTCAGTAAGAACAAGTGTCATACTGTAGGCTCTAGTGAGGTCCAGTGTAAGACGGTAGGAAACATTAAGAAACAAAGTCAGACTCTAGGGAGAAGTGAGGACCAGTGTCATACTGTAGGCTACAGGGAGGACCCACGTCAGACTCTAGATTCTAGTAAGAACGAGAGTCAGACGGAAGGCTCTTGTGAGGACTAGGGTAGACTGTACGTTCTAGTAAGGACCAGTGTTAGACTCTAGATTCAAGTGAGGACTAGTGTCAGAATGTATGCTTCAATGAACACCAAAATAAGACTGTAGGCTACAGAAAGAACCAAGTCAGATTTTAGGCTCTAGCAAGGACGCGTGTCATGCTGTAGGCTACATTGAGGTCCAGTGTCAGACTGTAGGCTACAGTGAGGTCCAGGGTCAGATATTAGGTTACCATGATGACCAAGTCCCACTTTAGGCTCCAGTAAGTACCAGAGTTAGACAGTAGGCTCAAGTTAGGACCAGTGTGAGACTGTAGGCTACAGTGAGGACCAAAGTCTGACCTTAGGCTACAATAAGAACCAGAGTCACACTGTAAGCTCTAGTGAAGACCATTGTTGGACACTAGCCTCTAGTGAGGAACTAAGTCTGAATTTAGGGTACAGTAAGAAACAGAGTCAGACTGTAGTTTCTAACGAGGACCACTGTCAGACTGTAGCCTACAGTCGGGACCAGCGTCAGACTGTAGGCTGCAGTGAGGTCCAAAGTCCAACGGTAGGCTCCATTGAGGACCAAAATCAGACTGTAGGCTACAATAAGAACCGGAGTCAGACTATAGTCTCTAGTGAGGACCAGTGTCAGACTGTAGGCTGCAGTGAGGTCTAAAGTCCGACTGTAGGCTCCAGTGAGGTCTAAAGTCCGACTATAGGCTCCAGTGAGGACCAAAATCAGACTGTAGGCTACAGTAAGAATCAGAGACAGACTGGTCCTAGGCAGTT
>JAIOJX010000018.1:7011008-7026008 GCA_022376925.1 Tragulus kanchil
TATGAATTTTCAGGGTGCACTGGATTGTTCACCAGCCCATAACTCCTTTCTTGTCTTTCATGTTCTGTGATGTAAATAGTGAGATGTAAGATAAAGAGATCTAAGATTAAGTATTACTACTATATCTTCTATTACTGATATGTGGTAGAAGAACTGGAAAGTGATAAAAAGGCTAATATGTTCACAAACACATTCATATCAAAATTAGAGGAAATAGTCTATAGTTTTCGTTGCTGCAACTTGCTCATTTGATTCCATTAATTCAGGTGACTTGAAGAAGGAGCTGGCAATTTATGCCGTGGAACTCTGCATGTGCCTGCCCGGAACTCTGAGAAGCTGAAAGAGATCTGGTATGGCTGGAGTAGCTGCATGTCGGGCTGCTGCTTTAAGCTAACAAGTTGAGTCAGCAAATCAACCACAATGTGCATGAACTGCATGGTTCCGGGACACTTACACTTAAACCAACTTTGAAAGCATAGTAGCTATTGCTTTACTTCCATCTTCTGAGTATCACAAAAGTTTTTCTATAGGTCAATAATAGCTTAGAATCAGCCAGAGAAGGGGATTCTAGGAAGTCTAGTTTTTCCTTGAGAACTAGGAATTCTATTTCCACTCCCCAAAGGATGGCCTTTGTCAACTTGGCATTCATATACACCCTTTTTAAACCATTTTTGTCTTTCATATAAACAGAAACAGTAGCAACATGATACAACTTTCCTTTGTTACCATTGAAAATTCATTAATCAAAAGAAGATACTTATCCATCTGAGGGTAACAGAAATGTTTTTATATTTTTTTTTGTTTTTGTTTTTCCTCACAATTCTAAAATCTAAAGATCAAAGATCAAGGTGTCAGCAGGTTTGGATTCTTCTGAGACGTGTTTCCTTACCTTGCAGATTGCCACCATCTCACTGAATTCTCATATGGTCTTTCCTCTATGCATATACACTTTTGGTGTCACTTTTTGATCAATTTCCTCTTTTTATAAGGATACCAGTAAAATTGGATTAAGGCCCACCATAATGTTTTCATTTAACTTAATCACTTCTGTAACAGTCTTTTCTCCAAATATAGTCACATTCTGAGGCATTGGAGGTTAGGACTTCCATATATGAATTTTCAGGGTGCACTGGATTGTTCACCAGCCCATAACTCCTTTCTTGTCTTTCATGTTCTGTGATGTAAATAGTGAGATGTAAGATAAAGAGATCTAAGATTAAGTATTACTACTATATCTTCTATTACTGATATGTGGTAGAAGAACTGGAAAGTGATAAAAAGGCTAATATGTTCACAAACACATTCATATCAAAATTAGAGGAAATAGTCTATAGTTTTCGTTGCTGCAACTTGCTCATGTGGTCGTATAAGTACTTATAACTTCCTACACCTATACCTATTACCATTTCATATTCCCTCTGTTCTCAACAAACACCTTGACTGGTGCTTGCCTGGTGGAGTGCGTGATCCAAGTCTTCATTCCTGAATAGTCTAGGCCATTAGCAGTCCCAACAGCAAGGGGTTATCTTAGTTTTTGGCTTTTAAAATAGGTTTGTATCAAAGAGTACCCTGCATGTCTGACATATTCCTTCTTCCCTTCTTCCCTATGAAGAAGCAACACCAAGTTTCCCCTTGACAGTCAAGATCCATCACTCCAGCTAATACACTAGTCCTTTTTGACTGCAAATTCAGTGATATCAGAATCTCAAAGATGGCAAGTGACAGTCTCAACTTCTAGTTTAACAGAAACATTACTATGCACCCTGGTGGCAACGTTTCTTCCATGGGAACCAAGACCTCTAGATTGATTAACAGAGCCCCAAATAATGCAGAAAGTAAGAAAAACTTTTGCTTGTTAATTATTAAAGATATTTTGTTTTTTGGACCTATGAAATTACTTATGGAGGGAGTAAGACCACACATGTTTTATCACAACATAGATGATTATTTTGCATCCTAGAGAATGTTACCCTCACCACATCTCATTCCATGCAGATGGAATCAGAATCGAATCTTCAGAGTTGTTCCACTATTCTCTCTGCTCAGCTGCTTCAGGGTAATGGTAAACACAGTAAGACCAAGAATACCATGAACATGAGTCCATTAATGCATTTCATTTTTGGTAAAATGAATTCCTTCATCAAAAGAAATGTTCCCATCATCCCTTGTATCC
This sequence comes from Tragulus kanchil, assembly GCA_022376925.1. Taxonomy (NCBI): domain Eukaryota; kingdom Metazoa; phylum Chordata; class Mammalia; order Artiodactyla; family Tragulidae; genus Tragulus; species Tragulus kanchil. The sequence continues at coordinate 7,013,182 of JAIOJX010000018.1, forward strand.
AAGTTTTTATAACTGTTTTCTTCTCTTACTCTTTCATCCAACTCTACCCCAACCTTAACTCTCACTAAACTATAACCTCTGTGAGCAAGAACTGTGACTTATTCATTTTGCTGACTTTAACAAATATAGCTTAAGTTTAGGTACACATTCAAAGAATGATGATTGAATAAATGATAAGTCAGTAATGTCAAATACAACAAAGGGGTCAAACACCATGAAGACAAATATTGAAAATGGCACTTTTGTTAGAAACAAGGACCATTTAAAGATAGAATTAAATAGTTGAGGTAATAGGAAAGAGATCTTAAGATGACAAATTTTCTTATTAGCTGTATGACTTTGAGCCTCTGTTATGTACTGAAAGTTTACAATCCCCCAAATTCATATGCTGGAGCCCTAAACTCTAATGCAATAATGTTTGGAGATGGGGCTCTGGGGAAGCAATTATGATTAGATGAGATTATGAAGGTGAAACCCTCATAATAGGACTAGCACATGCACACACACACACACACACACACACACACACTCTCTCTCTCTCTCTCTCTCTCATGAATATGCATGAACATATGAAAGTTTGTATGAGGTTACAGTGAGAAGGAAGCCTTTGGAACCCATAGAAGAAATTCCTTACCAGGAACAGAATCAGTCTGGCATCTTGAGCTTAGACTTCTCAACCTCCAGAAACTATGAGAAATAAATTTTCATTGTTCAGCCCACCGAGTCTATGATATTTTGTTATGGCAGACTATTTCATTTTCCATTTCTTTTTATCTAAAATAGATGCTAAAGCTATCTGACCAACCTGATGAGAACAGCAGAAGTAATATATGTAGAGTGCCTCAATGTTTAATAATACTAGTGAATTTTTCTAGTCAGTGTTGTGCAGGGAGTATTGTGCTGGCCTGCCATATTCTTTCTCCTTTATTTTGGGCTTCTATTTGTTCTTTGTGTGACCATTTGAGCATTTACCTTACTCTGTTTCTTCATTGATGGATCTCTTGACTGTTAACTTTTGTCATGGATTTGTATTATTTTGGCCTCTGATATTTATGAATTCTTGATTTTTATTGCCTATCTGGCCTCTGACCCGTCACTGACTAGACAGACTCTGCTTTCTTAGTGTTTACCTGATCCCTTTGGCCAACAATGTAATGATTTATATCTTGAGTGCTGAATAGCAAATCAGAGTATTTTTAAAGAGAATTCATAATCCACATTTCCATAAAAATCCTAACACAGCATTCATAAAATATATGGCATGCTATTTCAATCTCTTCCCACCTTAGCATTCAATTTTGTCATTGTAATTTCCCTTCCTTTTAGATACCTGCTCATAATTAATGAGTGTACTTACTGCTCTAGGTCTCCAGTAGTTTTATTGCTGGCCTTCTGAAACAGATAAGATCTCATGCACCATGGCTTTAAAACTTTCTGGATCAGTGACCCTTTGAGAATCTCATGAAAGTTACAGTAATCCCTACTACCATCACTCCCAAATGTCTATATTCACTTCCACATACAATTGTATATAAAATTTCAGGAAGTTCATGAACCTTTTGAAACACAGGGTTTTAACTTCAGCTTATGAAATTCAGTATTATTCTTTCTTTTCTCCCCAGTATACTTTAAAAATACTTAAACATTTAGTTTGAGAGGTTTCCCTTGGTTAAATGAAATTTAACTTTTATTGATAGTTTGAGTTTTTAAAATTAATTTCTAAATAATCCAAACCTAGGAAATAGTTAGAAGGAAGTGACAAGTTAAGAAAAACATTAGAAACAGTAAGGCAGAGGCACTAACGCATGAAATTTATGCTGAAAAGATTTCTTAATCTGTAACAGAGAAAAGACAATGAGAGAAAAGACAATGCCCTTCTCGTGTTGTTCATATTGAACAGGGATATGCCGTCATGAAGGGATTGTCAGTAGTGATGTTAACAACTGTTGATTGGCTCACACACCACTCTCTGTTGGGCATCTTACTCTTCACTGATGCTTCCTAACACCTTTAAGGTAGACACTGTCCTTGGCATTTCTGTGATTCACAGATTGATACATGAGTCATTGTTTGCCTTTCTTCATGACTTGTTATAACTCTCACATATGTACTACAATATGTATTGGCATCACTTTATTGTCACATCCCTCACTGTGGGTTCTCCAAAGACTTAAACAGTAATAGTTCTGTTATTATAGTCATTGTGACAGCAAATTGGCATCATAATTGATTCTTTTTGGACTTGCATCCTTATGTATTTTCTCATCCTAATCTCTCATTATAATGGCATCATAACAGGATCCCTGCAGACTTTCTCTGAAGTTATTATGAGATAGTTAACATCATGGCAACTCTGGATTAAATTACACAGGAAATCATCATTGTAAAAAGAACTTAAATAAAGTCCTGATAAGTAATTACTGGTTATGTTTAGTGATTATTTTGTTTAAACAACTCTCTCTCTCTCTTAATTCAAAAAGTTCCCCAAAGGCAGCAGTACACATTAAAAAAATAACTACCTGGCAACCAGGAAAATTATGCTTTTTAAAGTGAGCCAATTTTTAGTTGAAGTTTGGCAAAATATCCAAAAGCATAGTTTGTGCTTTAATGACTAGAAAGCAAACTGGTATGTTTCGATTTATGTTGATTTTTAAAATAGCTGGTCTCCAGTATACCTATGGTAAAAGGAAGTTGTATATACTATATTTCTAGCAGAAACTATCAACTTAGACAAAGCAGAGTCTTCATCTCTCTAGATGTAAAAATTGAGACTAAGAATCTGTGGCATAATGATCTTTCAAACTCCTAACAACTAAATGGAGAAATATTTGTTTAGAAGGAAATGAACATCCCTTATGTGTTTGAACTCACCATCATTAGTACTGTTGAACACATTTTGGTGCAAAGGAGTGTAATTAATTCAGTCAATACTAAAAGATGTGGCATATCCCCTGTTTATGAGAATGTACAGTATAATTATGGGGGGAAATCATATACCTTAAAATCTAGATAGTGATATAAGGCTATCTCACTAAATATCTGATATATATGTGATTGAGATAATGAGTACTGTGGTGGTAGTTCATATGGATCAAGTGTATTGGGCTCCTCTTGCTGCTCTAATAAATTACCACAAACTTAGCAGTTTAAGCAATTCAAATTTATTATCTTACAGTTTTATAGGTTACAATACATATTTATTATGTTACAGTTCTTTGGTTAAAAGTTTGATACTTGTCTCAAATGGTTGGAATCAAAGTGTTAGAAGGGATGCGTTCAGTGGAGAATTGATTTCTTTGCCTTTTCTGGCTTCTAGAAGCCACTTAGTTCATGGTTCCTTTATCCATCTTAAAAGTCAGCAATGGTTTAGCTCTCCACACCTTTCTTTCATTGGCACGTCTTCCTTTCACTGAACTTCTCTTCCACTTTTATAATAAACCCTTGTCATTGTAGTTGACCTACAATGATAATCTAAGAAAATCTCTCTATTTTAAATTTAGCTGATTATCAACCTTAATTCCAACTGCAGGCATACTTCCTCTTTGCCAATAAATCTCACTAACATATTCACAACTTCCATGGATGAGGGGTGGACATTATTCCCTTTACCACATCAACCAAGTATTAAGATATTGGAGGAAGTAAGTTCCTCTGTCCATGAAATTCTGCAGGCAAGAATACTGGAGATGGTAGCTATTCCCTTTTCCAAGGGATCTTCCCAACCCAGGGATTGAACCCAGGTCACCCACATTGTAGGCAAATTCTTTACCATCAGAGGCACCATGGAAACCCTATGCTTTGAATAGTTTTGAGAAAAGATGAAAATGTAGACAGGATTTACATTAGGATGTGAAAATAAAAGCAAATTGTAATTAATTCTATAGCACTCCTCCAGACCAATAATATTAGCATAGTAGAGGTTAGAAGTTTGAAATACAAGCATTGGAGCTAGGAAGACTTAGTGTCAAGCCCTGGCTCTGCTAATAGTAACTATGTGATCTTGGACAAGTCACAAATCTACTTGACCTTTAATCTCTTGTACTTAAAATAATAAGTAAAGTAGCATTGAATTCATAGTATAATCATAAAGGTCAAAAGATACAGAACACGAGTACTTTTGGTTCCCAGTAAAGCCTGTTGGGAGCTCGGAAATTACTATTTCATCCTAACTACAGGTAAAAAACTGAAAAAAAAAAAAACGAATCGTTTTAGATCTGTCAGAGAAGTGAGGTCACAGGGCAAGATGCTATGCTGAAAATTAGGGAACAGAAAAAAGAGTACAAGAAATCACAGATTACTAAAACAGAAACCCCCAAGCACAAACCTCTGAGGAATCAGATATGGGACAGGAAAAACTGAACTGTGATTAATGAATTTCTAAAAGTTAAGTATGAGCAAGTTTAAAAGATAAAATATCCAGCAGACTCAGTTATATGGGTTTTACTGCATATTAGTGATTTTTTTTCTAACTTTAAAGAATTTTGTAATTCTTTTCAATTGAAGTATTGCTGGTTTACAATTTTATATTAGTTTCAGGTGTACAATGCAGCAATTCAGTATTTTATAGACTATAATTCATTTAACTTATTCTAACATAATGTCTATATCTCCTGTGAGTACAACATGTTCTTGTTGCTTATCTAATTTATCTAGTTTGTATTTTTGATCACATATCCCTATCTTGGTCCTCCCCCATTTCCCCTTCCCACTGGTAACTGCTAGTTTGTACACTCGTCTGTTTTTTGTTGTTGTTGTTATATTCACTAGTTTGTTTTATATTTTAGATTGCACATATAAGTAATGTCAGTACTTGTCTTTTTTTTTGTATGACTTACTTCATCTAATACGATAATCTCTATGCTTATCCATTTTGGTACAAATGACATTATTTCATTCTTTTTATGGCTGAGTAATATTCTATCACATATATATGTACCACATCTTCTTTATCCATTCATCTGTTGATGGACACTTAAGATGCTTCTACAACTTGCCCATTGTAAATAATGCTTCTGTAAACATTGGGGTTCATGCATATTTTCAAATTAATATTTGTGTTTTCTTTGGATTTTGTGCTGTTATCAAGATTGGTGTTGCTATATCTTAATTTATAAATATAATTTTATGTTGAGTTCAAATGACAGAGAACTCACATCTGGTTTTGAAGATGAGAAAAATATTTATAAACAGTTAACACCTGCTATGGATCTTCTTGGTTTCATCTGCTTTTGTCTTCTCTTTCCCATTGAAACTGGTCTCACTAATGGGCTCTGTCTTCAAGCATAGCCCTGTTCTAAGTCCTGAGCCAATACCAACAGAGGCAGGAAGTGTATCAGTAATCTCATCCTCAATATCTCAATAATAATTCTTCTCAACCTTGGAATCCAGTATCCCAATTATAGCTAACTCTTTCTTTTACTGTTCTTATGTCTTTTGTGCAAATTAGGATCTGAGAGTATGCACAAGCACATTTTAAAAGAATGAGTCATAAAAATACTCCCATCTTTATGTAAAAACTGATGTATTGATGGTGCCAAATACCTTAATGTGAAAATGCTAAAAGGCTTAAATAGAAGCAAAGCAGTTGAAAAATATGTTCTTGCTTATACTGTGAAAGTGAACCTGATTTGTTTGTTTTTCATCAGGAGTGAAACGATAAAACTGCACCAAAGGGCACAGTGTCATTGTAAATTGGACTTATAATTTTTCTAAAACTGTGAAATGTGAACTGTATAGAAAAAAACATCCCTTATGTGTTTGAACTCACCATCATTAGTACTGTTGAACACATTTTGGTGCAAAGGAGTGTAATTAATTCAGTCAATACTAAAAGATGTGGCATATCCCCTGTTTATGAGAATGTACAGTATAATTATGGGGGGAAATCATATACCTTAAAATCTAGATAGTGATATAAGGCTATCTCACTAAATATCTGATATATATGTGATTGAGATAATGAGTACTGTGGTGGTAGTTCATATGGATCAAGTGTATTGGGCTCCTCTTGCTGCTCTAATAAATTACCACAAACTTAGCAGTTTAAGCAATTCAAATTTATTATCTTACAGTTTTATAGGTTACAATACATATTTATTATGTTACAGTTCTTTGGTTAAAAGTTTGATACTTGTCTCAAATGGTTGGAATCAAAGTGTTAGAAGGGATGCGTTCAGTGGAGAATTGATTTCTTTGCCTTTTCTGGCTTCTAGAAGCCACTTAGTTCATGGTTCCTTTATCCATCTTAAAAGTCAGCAATGGTTTAGCTCTCCACACCTTTCTTTCATTGGCACGTCTTCCTTTCACTGAACTTCTCTTCCACTTTTATAATAAACCCTTGTCATTGTAGTTGACCTACAATGATAATCTAAGAAAATCTCTCTATTTTAAATTTAGCTGATTATCAACCTTAATTCCAACTGCAGGCATACTTCCTCTTTGCCAATAAATCTCACTAACATATTCACAACTTCCATGGATGAGGGGTGGACATTATTCCCTTTACCACATCAACCAAGTATTAAGATATTGGAGGAAGTAAGTTCCTCTGTCCATGAAATTCTGCAGGCAAGAATACTGGAGATGGTAGCTATTCCCTTTTCCAAGGGATCTTCCCAACCCAGGGATTGAACCCAGGTCACCCACATTGTAGGCAAATTCTTTACCATCAGAGGCACCATGGAAACCCTATGCTTTGAATAGTTTTGAGAAAAGATGAAAATGTAGACAGGATTTACATTAGGATGTGAAAATAAAAGCAAATTGTAATTAATTCTATAGCACTCCTCCAGACCAATAATATTAGCATAGTAGAGGTTAGAAGTTTGAAATACAAGCATTGGAGCTAGGAAGACTTAGTGTCAAGCCCTGGCTCTGCTAATAGTAACTATGTGATCTTGGACAAGTCACAAATCTACTTGACCTTTAATCTCTTGTACTTAAAATAATAAGTAAAGTAGCATTGAATTCATAGTATAATCATAAAGGTCAAAAGATACAGAACACGAGTACTTTTGGTTCCCAGTAAAGCCTGTTGGGAGCTCGGAAATTACTATTTCATCCTAACTACAGGTAAAAAACTGAAAAAAAAAAAAACGAATCGTTTTAGATCTGTCAGAGAAGTGAGGTCACAGGGCAAGATGCTATGCTGAAAATTAGGGAACAGAAAAAAGAGTACAAGAAATCACAGATTACTAAAACAGAAACCCCCAAGCACAAACCTCTGAGGAATCAGATATGGGACAGGAAAAACTGAACTGTGATTAATGAATTTCTAAAAGTTAAGTATGAGCAAGTTTAAAAGATAAAATATCCAGCAGACTCAGTTATATGGGTTTTACTGCATATTAGTGATTTTTTTTCTAACTTTAAAGAATTTTGTAATTCTTTTTCAATTGAAGTATTGCTGGTTTACAATTTTATATTAGTTTCAGGTGTACAATGCAGCAATTCAGTATTTTATAGACTATAATTCATTTAACTTATTATAACATAATGTCTATATCTCCCTGTGAGTACAACATGTTCTTGTTGCTTATCTAATTTATCTAGTTTGTATTTTTGATCACATATCCCTATCTTGGTCCTCCCCCATTTCCCCTTCCCACTGGTAACTGCTAGTTTGTACACTCGTCTGTTTTTTGTTGTTGTTGTTATATTCACTAGTTTGTTTTATATTTTAGATTGCACATATAAGTAATGTCAGTACTTGTCTTTTTTTTTGTATGACTTACTTCATCTAATACGATAATCTCTATGCTTATCCATTTTGGTACAAATGACATTATTTCATTCTTTTTATGGCTGAGTAATATTCTATCACATATATATGTACCACATCTTCTTTATCCATTCATCTGTTGATGGACACTTAAGATGCTTCTACAACTTGCCCATTGTAAATAATGCTTCTGTAAACATTGGGGTTCATGCATATTTTCAAATTAATATTTGTGTTTTCTTTGGATTTTGTGCTGTTATCAAGATTGGTGTTGCTATATCTTAATTTATAAATATAATTTTATGTTGAGTTCAAATGACAGAGAACTCACATCTGGTTTTGAAGATGAGAAAAATATTTATAAACAGTTAACACCTGCTATGGATCTTCTTGGTTTCATCTGCTTTTGTCTTCTCTTTCCCATTGAAACTGGTCTCACTAATGGGCTCTGTCTTCAAGCATAGCCCTGTTCTAAGTCCTGAGCCAATACCAACAGAGGCAGGAAGTGTATCAGTAATCTCATCCTCAATATCTCAATAATAATTCTTCTCAACCTTGGAATCCAGTATCCCAATTATAGCTAACTCTTTCTTTTACTGTTCTTATGTCTTTTGTGCAAATTAGGATCTGAGAGTATGCACAAGCACATTTTAAAAGAATGAGTCATAAAAATACTCCCATCTTTATGTAAAAACTGATGTATTGATGGTGCCAAATACCTTAATGTGAAAATGCTAAAAGGCTTAAATAGAAGCAAAGCAGTTGAAAAATATGTTCTTGCTTATACTGTGAAAGTGAACCTGATTTGTTTGTTTTTCATCAGGAGTGAAACGATAAAACTGCACCAAAGGGCACAGTGTCATTGTAAATTGGACTTTTATAATTTATTTCATTATGTAAATTTAAAAGATTATTATTATGAACACCACATTTTCTCACAGTAGAGATGATGGAATTGCCATAAGGGAGATTCTGAATACTGAGAAGGAAGAAACTGAATAATCTATTTCTAAAATGCTAACGGCTTTAGAGAAGGACTTTGAGGAAAAGTAAGCACTGCAAAAACAGATTGTACATCTGTATTGCTATGATACTAGTGTTGTGAAAGTGGTGAACTAGAATTGTGTCTTACAGTTTCTGACTCTTCTTTCTGCCTTTCATTAAAAAAGAAAATCATGGAGAAGGAAATCAGAACTCTATATGCTCTCATCCCTCTCCCACAACTGGCTCTTATCATGAGATAAGCTTTGATTTCATGCATGAGGCAAAAATGAAATTTATTGTTGAATTCCTTACCCCTCTTCTCTGCATGTTATCCCCCACTTTCAGTAGCTTCTACTCTTTGGCAATATTTAGCATGTGTTTGCACATTCTAAGTTTGCAATTAAGAGAAAAACAGATGTGCTATCTATCTCCATAAGTTTACCATAAGCTCCCTGAGAACAAAATCCATCTATCTATCTATATCTATATCTATATCTATATAGCTGTCTGTATCTACATAGATATCTATTGATATCTATATAAATATCTATACGCACACACACACACACACACACACACACACACACACACACACACAGGCTTCTCTGGTAGCTCAGATGGTAAAGAATCTGTCTGCAATGCGGGATTACCTGGGTTTCACCTCTGGGTGGGGAGATTCCCTGGAGAACGGAATGGCTATCCACTCCAGTATTCTTGCATGGAGAATTCCATGGCTCCTCCAAGGGACCACAAAGTGTCGGATATGACTGAGTAACTTCCACTTTCATATATACATACACACACACACACACACACACACGTGTGTGTGTGTGTGTGTGTGTGTGTGTGTATTCTTCATGATGGCTCTTTCATAGAGCAAGTGCTCAATGCATTTCTTTTGATTGCTTCATTTCTAATAATAGTTTGCACTTGTTGCAAATCTACTGAAAGCTTAGTACATGCAAAGCAATATTCTAAGCACTTACATTGTTTCATTAATACATCAGCAGCTCCATGAAGTAGGTGGCTTCATAATTGATATCGTCATTTGACTTAAAGAGACAAAAATTGAATTTTACCATAAGATTTCAATCTCTCTGTTCAGTATGAAGCCCCAGCTCTTAACCACTAAACTCTGCTCATTTTTAACACTGTGTTATTAATGACATCATGTTTTGAAATAGTTTAGCACATTATATTTTCCCAAAGTATTTGCATTTTGTAAAACAGAGTTCAGATGTATATTAGATGAAGAGATCATTTGCTAATAATGGACTTCCACGAAGAAACTATAGAAAGAATTGGAACTCAACTTGCCATCATATCATCCAGGGCAGTGAATATATGTTTGTATGTATATGTATGATTATATTTGTGTGTTTGTAGGCATGAGCTGGTGTGTGTATCTGTGACTACACTGATGTTAAACCAAGCCAGAATCCTGGAATGACCAGCTACTGTAGACAGGAAAAGAGGACTAACATTTATCAGAACATGCTGAGTGCCTAGAGATTTATACCATCATATATTTGCACCTTTACAGTAACTTTGTGTTGCTTATATCATTTTCTTTTTTAGATAAGACAATTCAAATTCTGATATATTAAGTAACTTGCCGAACATCACACTATAGGGGAGCTTTTATTTCTTTGTTTAATATCAAAACAGTTCTTCCTTCTTCTGGTAATGAATGTTCTGTTTCTTGACTGATAATGTTTCTACCTCTATTTTAGGACATGACCTAAATCAGATTACTACATCCTCTCAGATTTGTTCAAATAAGAGTACAAGATATAATCCAAAGCAATGAAATTTCATCCTGACTCTCAAACTGAAATTGTTGAGAGCTTTACTCTCCTTTCCCTCTGTAGGTAGAAAGCCATTATGATGTAAATCTAACTGTCAGGGGCCACCTGCCAGAAAATGATGCTAGCTTAAAGAAAAACAAGGACAATACTTTGAAATCATCTGTCATCATTTGATTCCTTGAGTTCCAGCAATGAGTAAAGCGAAGTTTATAATCTAGACCTCAGCAATGAGGGCAAATACATTATTTTGGTTCTTAAACTTTGGTGCAGTTTCCATTATTAAAAAAGTAATCCTGATGTATAAAGATTAGTAGTTAGAGATAGTTTTCTATTTCTAAATTTTACCTGCTTTTTAAGGCCCACTTGAAGTAAAATCTCCAATGTAGAGCTTTCCCTGACCCACTCCCTCTTCCAGATGTACTCTTTCCTTTATAGGCACAATATATTTGTTTTATAACACTTATTACATTCTACCCTTTACTAGTTCTTTAACTACTTATGGAGTCCTTATATCTTCCTACTAAACAATATATAGAGTTTTTCTGTCATTTTGTGCAGCCCCTAAGAAGAAGTAACCTTAAATTAATCTGTCTTTTAGTAAGCACTTAATAAGTATTTGTTAAATTAACACTGTCATATTCTTTAGTGTTTGCTTAAAATCAGAGCTTTAAAGTGTTTTTACTTCCAAAGCTAATATTTGGAAAGTGTTTCAAAAGAACAGTTAGATGAAAATCATTAACTCACCTGGGTAGACTTGTTCAGACATTCACAATTTGGGGCTATATCTACATAAATAATTGCTTCAAAATAGCCACCTTTAAAAAAATAACTAAAGTATAATGCCATGATTTAGAAACATGCTTATAAATTCAATGAATTGCACTGTTTCACATGCATGAAAAAAAAAAAAAGAAAAACAATATAGCTTTGGCCAAGTAGTGAAAACATTCAAATGCATCATAACAATCCACTCTGGAAAACTGAGTTATTCAAAAGTCTTTTAAAATTAAAATAGGAACTATTGGCCTGTGAATCACTGAAAACTTTTAATCATCTCTACGCAAACAGTTTTCACAGTCAAAGTTGCTTAACTGCCATAGTCCTTACAAATTATCTGGGTTAACAAAACATGGACTAACACATAGATTCAAAGAAATAGGAAAAAACAGTTTCCCCCAGATGATTCAGAGGATCATCTTACTTATATCCTTGTCACAATTCAGGAATTTACTTCTTTCAGATCTTATGATGGGCTATTGAAATATGTACTAAAAAAATGTGGGCTTATGTGATAGCTCAATTGGTAAAAAAAAATCCACCTGCAATGTGGGAGTTCCATGCACCTGGATTTGGTGCCTGGGTTGGGAAGATCCCCTGGAGAAGGGACCAGATACCCACTCTAGTATTCTTTTTTTTTTAATAATAGATTTTATTTTACTTTTTACTTTTACAGAGTTTTGTTGTTTACAGATATGTACAATCCCAGATTAGTCATATATATATATATCCTCCACATCCCACCCCTCCAGGCCGTTGCACAGCACCCCTGCAGGACCCCACTCCAGTATTCTTGTCTGGAGACATCCATGGACAGAGGAACCTGGCAGGCTACAGTCCATGGGGTCACAAAGAGTTGGACACGACTGAGTGATTTTCACTTCACTTCACTAAAATAATGGACCACCACTGTATATCCAACATGACTTACTTCCTGGAATGCAATTTCCATTCTAGAAGAAAATTGATTAATCAAAGCAAAATAAGCCTCACTATTCTATCCTCCAATAAAAATTTACTGTTGCAAGATTACCCACAAAGCTTAATTGTTATTGTTAAAACATTATAAAATACACTCTGTGTGATCTAAATATGTGTAACTGACATAGGAATATATTTTGTACAACTTGGAAATTACTTTCCTATCCTTCTTGACATGTACTTGAAGTTTGAGAGTTTTATATTGACGTGCTCCATCTAGTCAAAGCTTTGTCATAACTGAAAGCATATCCCCAATGCAGCTTATTTTATTTTATGTGGGCCTTATACATTTTGGACTCAAGTTTACATATTATTTATTTATTTTTTCATTTCTTACTGACAAGAAAATAAACTCTGTGACCCCTTCCTTAAATTTTGACTTTGATATGGTATTTTGGCATCATCATAAATATTATAGTTGTAAATTGCATTCTTCTTGTAAGTACTTGAGATCCTGTAGTCACCTAATCATCTATTGCATGAATTACTGATTTGTGATAATCTCTACTTTATCAAAAAATTTTTATCAGCATATTGTTTCTAAGGACATCAAAATT
>JAIOJX010000018.1:7026508-7067027 GCA_022376925.1 Tragulus kanchil
CCTTTGTCCATGGTTCAACAAAGGCATTCCCAGAACCCTGTTCAAATCCACATTTTCGGGGTCTCCTGCATTGGAAAGAGGATTATTTTCTACTGAGCCATCTGAGAAGCCGAAAAAGTAATAGACTACAAAAGTAGGATTTTCAGTTTTAAAGGGTAGATGTTCTCATTTTTTAAACCTTTGTATTAAAAAAGAAAAACGCACGTAACAAAATAAATCCAGGCAGTATAAGAGGAATTATAATAAAAAGTGGTACTATGACCCCAAATGCTCAGTCCCCTTACCCAAAGGCAAACACTGTTACAGTTTCTTATGTATTTTCCAAAAAAAATTTTTTATATGTATGCACATGTACACACATACACACACTGTGTCCATTCCTCTGCATCTTGCTTTTTTCACTCGGAATAACTTGGGGATCTTTCCAGATCAGTACCCACTCCTCACTCTCTTTAATAACTAATGGGAGTTTACTGGGTGGATGTAAGGCACATTTGGGCTTCCCTGGTAGCTCAGATGGTAAAGAATCTGCCTGCACTGCAGGAGATCCCAGTTTGATTCCTGGGTGGAGAAGATTCTCTGGAGAAAGATAGGCTACCTACTCCAGTATTCTTGGGCTTCCCTGGTGGCTCAGATGGTAAAGAATCTGACCAAAATGAGAGGAGACCTGGGTTCAGTCCTTGCACTGGGAAGATCCCCTAGAGGAGGGCATGGCAACCCACTCCAATATTCTTATCTAGAGAATTTCATGGACAGAGGAGTCTGGTGGGCCACAGTCCATGGGATCACAGAGAGTAGGACATGACTGCGTGACTAAGCATAGCACAGAACAGCAAGGCACATTTACTTCTCAGGTACATTCTTGTGTTTCAGATGGTTGCTATTTCAAAACAAACAATACTCTAATGAAAAGCTTTGTGTTTATCATTGTGCAATACAATTCTATTGATGGAAGTTTTGTATAACAGGATATATGACTATTACATTTGGACACATATTGTTTTGCTTCAATGTTACTGTAGCACTAGGAATGTCTGGAAGTGGGAGCAACTAATTTTTCCTGGAAGCTAGGGAAGATTTTTGAAAGGAAGGGGATTTGAGTATGGGGTATTAAATAATGAGTTCTCAAGGCAAAGAATGTACACAGGGCCACTCACTCTAGGTAAAGAGCATGAAGTTGAAGACACTTGAAAGAACATAGTGTGCTTAGGGAAGTTGACAAATCCCATGAGGATGTAAAGCATGGTGATGAGAGAGTAAGGGCAAGAGACAAGATCAAAAGGGAAGGTTAGAACTAGAAAATGAATGACTTTGCTAAAAAGTTTAGAATTTTTTCCTGCAAATGAAAGAAAGATTTAGTCAGAAAGAGACATGATCAAATGTTTTTTGAAAGTTTATTCAGGCAGCAAGGTTGAAAACAAATGGGAAAAGGGGACAAGGACTCTGGTTGGAAGGGCATTAACAACTGAGTAAGGAAGTATCTTTGTTAGTAGAAACTTCTTCACAAATGTTATCTTAATGTAACATCTCCTATTCTAGCCTGGGACGCCCAAGAGCTGCACCCTGACAGTGAGTGAGTGGTACTCTAATACCTTAGTACATTGCTCTTGAAGTACTAGTGACCCAGGTGTAAGACAGGAGGAAAATAATTACTTTCTGAAGATAGGTAATGTCATTCTAAGTGTAAAATGGTTTCTCAAAACATTTTTTCAAATAAAATACATGGAAAAAAATGATGAAGCTTATGATAATCATCACCATCATAATTAACAGATTTAGACTATAAAGCAACTATGATCATGAAAATAAAATCAAAACTTTTTAAAATGTAGCAATGAACTTTTGGACACTTATAAAAGATATGAGAGTAGGACATGACTGCGTGACTAAGCATAGCACAGAACAGCAAGGCACATTTACTTCTCAGGTACATTCTTGTGTTTCAGATGGTTGCTATTTCAAAACAAACAATACTCTAATGAAAAGCTTTGTGTTTATCATTGTGCAATACAATTCTATTGATGGAAGTTTTGTATAACAGGATATATGACTATTACATTTGGACACATATTGTTTTGCTTCAATGTTACTGTAGCACTAGGAATGTCTGGAAGTGGGAGCAACTAATTTTTCCTGGAAGCTAGGGAAGATTTTTGAAAGGAAGGGGATTTGAGTATGGGGTATTAAATAATGAGTTCTCAAGGCAAAGAATGTACACAGGGCCACTCACTCTAGGTAAAGAGCATGAAGTTGAAGACACTTGAAAGAACATAGTGTGCTTAGGGAAGTTGACAAATCCCATGAGGATGTAAAGCATGGTGATGAGAGAGTAAGGGCAAGAGACAAGATCGAAAGGGAAGGTTAGAACTAGAAAATGAATGACTTTGCTAAAAAGTTTAGAATTTTTTCCTGCAAATGAAAGAACGATTTGGTCAGAAAGAGACATGATCAAATGTTTTTTGAAAGTTTATTCAGGCAGCAAGGTTGAAAACAAATGGGAAAATGGGACAAGGACTCTAGTTGGAAGGGCATTAACAACTGAATAAGGAAGTATCTTTGTTAGTAGAAACTTCTTCACAGATGTTATCTTAATGTAACATCTCCTATTCTAGCCTGGGACGCCCAAGAGCTGCACCCTGACAGTGAGTGAGTGGTACTCTAATACCTTAGTACATTGCTCTTGAAGTACTAGTGACCCAGGTGTAAGACAGGAGGAAAATAATTACTTTCTGAAGATAGGTAATGTCATTCTAAGTGTAAAATGGTTTCTCAAAACATTTTTTCAAATAAAATACATGGAAAAAAATGATGAAGCTTATGATAATCATCACCATCATAATTAACAGATTTAGACTATAAAGCAACTATGATCATGAAAATAAAATCAAAACTTTTTAAAATGTAGCAATGAACTGGACACTATAAAAAGAGATAATGCCATATTGAAAATCAACCAAACAAAAATTACAGAACTCAAAAATGTAATAGTCAAAATTTAAATGTATTGAATGATCTTAACAGAAAAATAGATACAGTTAAACAGAGAATTAATGATCTGGCTTCTAAAATGTAGATTAGAAAAACTTACAAAAAGAAGTACGAACATATGAATAAAGGAAAGGCTTAACAAGTTTCAAAGGATTAAATACGTTTAAAAAAATGTTCATCTTGTGTCTGACAGTCAACTTAAGAAATTCCATGTCATCAGTGTCATTGTAACCCTCAGTGTGTCCCCTCTTTGCTTTCATCTCTCTCCTCACCAGAAGTAAACACCATCTTGTTTTATGCTAATTATTCCATTGCCTTTATTATTTTATCAAATATATTTGCACATCTAAAAATATACCATTGAGGATTGCCCATGTTTTACATTTTCTATAAATGAAATTATATTCTTTGTATTACTTTGGCTGAATTTTATCTTTCAGCATTGTTACAGTTTTGAAATTCATGTATGTTGATGAGTGCATCTGTAGTTACCCTATAGTATTTTCTTGTATAGGAAAATATCACAGTTTATGTATCTGTTTTGCCACCAACAGAACTAAGTGAGGTTCATTTTTTCCATAACTGTTGCTACTGGCATTCTCTACATGACTCCTAATGGAAATGTATGAGTTTCTTCAGGGAGGAAATATTTTAAGGAGTGGAATTACTAGGTTGTAGGATATGCCTTAATGTAAAATCTCCTATTCTAGCCTGGGACTCCCAAGAGCTGCACCCTAAGACAGTGAGTGAGTGGTACTCTAATACCTTAGTACATTGCTCTTGAAGTACTAGTGACCCAGGTGTAAGACAGGAGGAAAATAATTACTTTCTGAAGATAGGTAATGTCATTCTAAGTGTAAAATGGTTTCTCAAAACATTTTTTCAAATAAAATACATGGAAAAAAATGATGAAGCTTATGATAATCATCACCATCATAATTAACAGATTTAGACTATAAAGCAACTATGATCACGAAAATAAAATCAAAGCTTTTTAAAATGTAGCAATGCACTGGACACTATAAAAAAGAGATAATATCATATTGAAAATCAACCAAACAAAAATTACAGAACTCAAAAATGTAATAATCAAAATTTAAATGTATTGAATGATCTTAACAGAAAAATAGACACAGTTAAACAGAAGATTAATGATCTGGCTTCTAAAATATAGATTAGAAAAACAAAAAGAAGTACGAACATATGAATAAAGGAAAGGCTTAACAAGTTTCAAAGGATTAAATATGTTTAAAAAAATGAACATCTTGTGTCTGACAGTCAACTTAAGAAATTCCATGTCATCAGTGTCATTGTAACCCTCAGTGTGTCCCCTCTTTGCTTTCATCTCTCTCCTCACCAGAAGTAAACACCATCTTGTTTTATGCTAATTATTCCATTGCCTTTATTATTTTATCAAATATATTTGCACATCTAAAAATATACCATTGAGGATTGCCCATGTTTTACATTTTCTATAAATGAAATTATATTCTTTGTATTACTTTGGCTGAATTTTATCTTTCAGCATTGTTACAGTTTTGAAATTCATGTATGTTGATGAGTGCATCTGTAGTTACCCTATAGTATTTTCTTGTATAGGAAAATATCACAGTTTATGTATCTGTTTTGCCACCAACAGAACTAAGTGAGGTTCATTTTTTCCATAACTGTTGCTACTGGCATTCTCTACATGACTCCTAATGGAAATGTATGAGTTTCTTCAGGGAGGAAATATTTTAAGGAGTGGAATTACTAGGTTGTAGGATATGCCCTAATAAGTAATGCCAAATTATTTTCTACAATGGGTGTAACATTCCAATTTCTCAACATCATTGCTAACATTACCTATGCTCAGATGTGAACATTTATCTCAATCAGGTTGATGTGGGAAAAAAACTGTTGTACTGTAGCTTTAGTCTGAATTTCTCTGATTAAAAATTAAACATATTTTCAGATTTATGGACATTATGGTTCCTCTTCCCCCTGTTTTGTCTTTTGACTAATTTAAAAAAAAAGATCATCTTCTTTTGGAATCAGAGTTCTTTATATGCTTTGCATTCTGACTGTCCATTAGAAGTGTTGTGTTCCAATAAAGCTTTATTTGTGGGAGAATCTTATTTATTTCCTCTTAAGAGGTTGAGGACTAGTCAAGCCCAGGGATTTTTTACACATACAGTGAAATTTTAATATGCAAGCAGAGTTGAGAAATGCTACTAGATCTATTTTTCTGAAAAACTGAATCTTCTATCCTTAAAGTCTTTTTTTTTTTAAATTTTGGCCTCTTTTATTGGCTTTTTATTTATTTATCTTCATCCATCTTTATTCTTTGGCCTGTGTGGGCCTCCCATTGCAGTGGCCCCTCTCATTGCAGAGCACCAGCTCTGGGCACATGTGCTCCAGAGTGCTGGCTCAGAATTGGACACACCAGTCCAGCCACTCTGAGGCACATGCGGTCTTCCCAGGCCAGGGATCGGGAATTTTGCCCGGCAAGGTTTCCATTGCCTTTTTTTTTCAATATATTTGCACATCTAAAACTATACCATTGGGATTGGCCATGTTTTACATTTTCTATAAATGAAATTATATTCTTTGTATTACTTTGGCTGAATTTTATCTTTCAGCATTGTTACAGTTTTGAAATTCATGTATGTTGATGAGTGCATCTGTAGTTACCCTATAGTATTTTCTTGTATAGGAAAATATCACAGTTTATGTATCTGTTTTGCCACCAACAGAACTAAGTGAGGTTCATTTTTTCCATAACTGTTGCTACTGGCATTCTCTACATGACTCCTAATGGAAATGTATGAGTTTCTTCAGGGAGGAAATATTTTAAGGAGTGGAATTACTAGGTTGTAGGATATGCCCTAATAAGTAATGCCAAATTATTTTCTACAATGGGTGTAACATTCCAATTTCTCAACATCATTGCTAACATTACCTATGCTCAGATGTGAACATTTATCTCAATCAGGTTGATGTGGGAAAAAAACTGTTGTACTGTAGCTTTAGTCTGAATTTCTCTGATTAAAAATTAAACATATTTTCAGATTTATGGACATTATGGTTCCTCTTCCCCCTGTTTTGTCTTTTGACTAATTTTAAAAAAAAAAGATCATCTTCTTTTGGAATCAGAGTTCTTTATATGCTTTGCATTCTGACTGTCCATTAGAAGTGTTGTGTTCCAATAAAGCTTTATTTGTGGGAGAATCTTATTTATTTCCTCTTAAGAGGTTGAGGACTAGTCAAGCCCAGGGATTTTTTTACACATACAATGAAATTTTAATATGCATGCAGAGTTGAGAAATGCCACTAGATCTATTTTTCTGAAAAACAGAATCTTCTATCCTTAAAGTCTTTTTTTTTAAATTTTGGCTTCTTTTATTGGCTTTTTATTTACTTATTTTCATCCATCTTTATTCTTTGGCCTGTGTGGGCCTCCCATTGCAGTGGCCCCTCTCATTGCAGAGCACCAGCTCTGGGCACATGTGCTCCAGAGTGCTGGCTCAGAATTGGACACACCAGTCCAGCCACTCTGAGGCACATGCGGTCTTCCCAGGCCAGGGATCGAATTGCGGCAAGGTGAACTTTTTACCCACTGGACCACCAGGGAAACCCCTTCTTAAAGGCTTTTAATAAAATATTTTTCAGTTTCTATGCAAAGGTTATGCATGTCTTTTGTTATAGTTGGTTCTGGGTTTTAATAGCATTATTAAAAATGAAAATGGTATATTTTTTAAATGTCATTTTATATTTGTTATTAATGTATAGAAATGCAACTGAATTTCTGTATAATGGTCTTATGTTTGGTTCTTTGAAAGAACATTTTATATATATTTTTAATGCCACAGCATTCTGAAATTTAATATACTTTTTATTTAAAGCAGGTTTTGATATACAGAAAAAACTGATTGAGAAGTACAGAGTTCCTATATTGCCTTCCCCCTCAATTACATACACACAGGGACTTCCCTGTAGCTCAGATGGTAAAGAATCTGACTGCAATGCAGGAGACCTGGGTTCAATCCCTGAGTCAGGAAGATTCCCTGGAGAAGGAAATGGCAACCCACTCCAGGACTGTTGCCTGGAGAATCCCATGGACAGAGGAACCTGGCAGGCTACAGTCCATGAGTTCACCAAGAGTCAGACGTGACTAAGACACACACACAAATTACATACACAGAGTTTCCTCTACTATTAACATCTTGCATTAGTGTAGCACACTTATTACAACTGATGATCCAATACTGATGCATTACTATTAACACAATGCCATAGTGTACATTGAGTCACTGTGCGTTGTATTGTACATTATATGAGTTTTGGCAAATGTATAATGACATGTATACACCATTACAGAATCATGTGGAAGAGTTTCACTGTTCTAACATTCCTTGAACCTCATGAATTCTTTCCTCCCTCCTTTCCCCTTAATCCCTAGTAACCATTGATCTTTTAACTATGTCCACAGTTTTCTCTTTTCCACCATGTCATATAATTGGAATTGTGGTAAACAGCCTTTTCAAATTGTCTTCTTTCACTTAGTAATATGTATTTAAATTTCTTCCATGTTTTTGTGTGTCTTGATAACTCATTTCTTATTAGTGCTGAATAGTATTCCACTGTTAGGATGCACCACATTATTTATCTATTCACCTATAAACGACATCTTGATTGCTTCTAACTTGTAGTAATTATGCATAAAGCTGCTACAAACATCCCTGCACAGATTTTTGTGGATATGTAAGTTTTCAACTCCTTTCTGTAACCAACAAAGTATCACTGCTATATGCCATGGTTGTTGTTATTTAGTCACTAAGTCAATTCCAACTCTTTGCAATCCCGTGAAATGTAGCCCTCTAGGCCCCTCTGTCATGGTAAAAGTATGTTTAGTTTTGTGAGAAATTGTGAAACTGTCTCCCAAAGTGGCCATACTGCTGCGTATTCCCACCATCAGTAAATTGAAGTTCTTGATGCTCTGTATCCTTGCCAACAATTGGTGGTAACCATTCAGATTATAACCATTCTAATAGGCGTATAGTGGTATCTCTCTGTCTAAGCTGCATTTCCCTAATGATGTATGACATGGAACATCTTTTCATATACTTATTCATCATCTGTATTTCTTCTTTGGAGAGGTGTCTGCTCAGGTGCTTGGCCATTTTAAAAACTGGGTTGTTAGTTACACTGTTGAATTTTAAGACATCTTACATTTTGGATAAAAGTCCATCATATGTGACTTTTTCGAGTATTTTCTAGTTTGCAACTTGTCTTTTAATTCTCCTGACACTGTCTTTAGCATACCAGAAGTTTTTCATTTTAATGAATTCAAGTTATCAATTAATTTTCTTTCATGGATCATGCTTCTTGTACCTAAAAAGTCACTGACAAACCCAAGGTCACCTATTTTCTCTCCTACATTATCTTCTGGAGTTTTATAGTTCTGTGTTTTTCAAACAGGCCTATGCTTCATTTTGATTTACTGACATTCCTTGAATCTCACGAATTCTTTCCTCCCTCCTTTCCCCTTAATCCCTAGTAACCACTGATCTTTTAACTATGTCCACAGTTTTCTCTTTTCCATCATGTCATATAATTGGAATTGTGGTAAACAGCCTTTTCAAATTGTCTTCTTTCACTTAGTAATATGTATTTAAATTTCTTCCATGTTTTTGTGTGTCTTGATAACTCATTTCTTATTAGTGCTGAATAGTATTCCACTGTTAGGATGCACCACATTATTTATCTATTCACCTATAAACGACATCTTGATTGCTTCTAACTTGTAGTAATTATGCATAAAGCTGCTACAAACATCCCTGCACAGATTTTTGTGGATATGTAAGTTTTCAACTCCTTTCTGTAACCAACAAAGTATCACTGCTATATGCCATGGTTGTTGTTATTTAGTCACTAAGTCAATTCCAACTCTTTGCAATCCCGTGAAATGTAGCCCTCTAGGCCCCTCTGTCATGGTAAAAGTATGTTTAGTTTTGTGAGAAATTGTGAAACTGTCTCCCAAAGTGGCCATACTGCTGCGTATTCCCACCATCAGTAAATTGAAGTTCTTGATGCTCTGTATCCTTGCCAACAATTGGTGGTAACCATTCAGATTATAACCATTCTAATAGGCGTATAGTGGTATCTCTCTGTCTAAGCTGCATTTCCCTAATGATGTATGACATGGAACATCTTTTCATATACTTATTCATCATCTGTATTTCTTCTTTGGAGAGGTGTCTGCTCAGGTGCTTGGCCATTTTAAAAACTGGGTTGTTAGTTACACTGTTGAATTTTAAGACATCTTACATTTTGGATAAAAGTCCATCATATGTGACTTTTCAAGTATTTTCTAGTTTGCAACTTGTCTTTTAATTCTCCTGACACTGTCTTTAGCATACCAGAAGTTTTTCATTTTAATGAATTCAAGTTATCAATTAATTTTCTTTCATGGATCATGCTTCTTGTACCTAAAAAGTCACTGACAAACCCAAGGTCACCTATTTTCTCTCCTACATTATCTTCTGAGTTTTATAGTTCTGTGTTTTTCAAACAGGCCTATGCTTCATTTTGAGTTAGTTTTTATTAAAGGCATAAAATCCATTTCTCTATTTGCATATGGATGTCCAGTTGTTCTGGCTCCAATTGTTGAACATTTTTCTTTATATTTTAATCATTTTAATTTTTTCTGATTATTATTTTCAATCTTTTAGGTCTTCTATATACACACGCATTTGTTGTTCCTGTCTAGTTGGTCAGTTGTATCCAATTTTTCGCCACTCCAGGGACTGTATCCCACCAGGTTCCTCTGTCTGGGGGATTTCCCAGGGATGAATACTGGAGTGGATTGCTATTTCCTTCTCCAAGGGACGTTTTCAACCCAGGGATCTAACCTGTATCTCCTGCACTGGCAGGAAAATTCTTTACCTACTGGCTACCCGGGATGCCCATATAAATATTCATACTGTCAGGCAATAATGAGACTTTGTTTCTTCTCTTTTAATTTCATATGTTCTTTCTGTACCTTTGCCAAACGCACTGGCTAGGGCTTCTAGTACTATGTTAAATTGATGTGGTGATAGGGTGTATGCTATCTTATTCCTGATTTTAAAGGAAAGGCTTTTAGCACCTCACTGTAGATTATGATGTTTGTTGCAGATTTTTAAAACATTTTATTTGTACATAACTCATGTAACACAAAATCTAACCTTTTAAAGTATATATTTCAGTGCCTTTTAGTATATTCGGAGAGTACAATCATTGCCACTTCTTAACTCAAGAATATTTTCATCACTCAAACATAAACCCCTTATTCACTACCCAGTCTCCCAACCCTCAGTCCCTGGAAACCACTAATCTATTTTTTGTCTGTATAGATTTGAATATTCTGTATGTTTCATATAAATAGAATCACACAATATGGAGCATTTTGTACTTGGCTTCTTCCACTTAGCATAACATTTTAAAGGTTATACAGAGGGACATTTAGGTTGCCTCCATGTTTTGACTACTGTAAACAGTGCTGCAATAAACACTGGAGCACATGTATCCTTTCAGATAGTGTTTTTCTCTGTATATATGCTCAGGAGTAATTACAAAGTCACATGCTAGCTCTATTTTTAAATATTAGGGAACCATCATACTACTTTCCATAGTGGTTGTATCAATTTACATTCCCAGCAACAGTGTAGGAGGGTTTGCTTCTCTTCACACCCTCTCCAGCATTTATTGTTTCTGAAATATTTGATGATGGCCACTCTGGCTAGTATTGATATCTCAAGTCTGACTTAGTTCTTACTGTAGCCAACAGTCTGTCTTTGGTGCTCATTGAAGCCTACATTCTGACACTGGTCCAAACTAGAGCCTACAGTCTGACACTGGTCCTCACTAGAACCTACAGTCTGACCCTAGTCCTCACAAGAGTCTACCGTCTGACTCTGGTTCTTACTAGAGTCTACAGTCTGACTTTGGTCCTCACTAGAGTTTTCAGTCTGACTACGGTTCTTACTGAAGCATAAAGTCGGACATGGTCCTCACTGAAACCTACACTCTGACAATGGTCCTCACTAGAGCCTACCATCTGAGTCTGGTTCTTACTGGAGCCTAAAGTGGGACTTGGTCATCACGGTAACCTAAAGTCTGACACTGGACCTCACTGTAGCCTACAGTCTGACACTGGACTTCAATGTAGCCTACAGCATGACACTTAACCTCACTAGAGCCTAAAGTCTGACTTGGTTCTTACTGTAGCCTACAGTCTTAATTTGGTGCTCATTGAAGCCTACATTTTGACACTGGTCCTCACTAGAGCCTACAGTCTGACACTGGTCCTCAATAGAACCTACAATCTGACCCTAGGCCTCACAAGAGCCTACCATCTGACTCTGGTTCTTACTAGAGCCTACAATCTGACTTTGGTCCTCACTGTGGCCTACAGTATGACACTGGTACCCACTTCTCCCTAGAGTCTGACTCTGTTTCTTAATGTACCCTACAGTGTGACACTGGACCTCACTGGAGTTTACAGTCTGTCTCTGGTTCTTACTAAAGCCTACAGTCAGACTTTTGTCCTCACTGTAGCATACAGTCTGATAGTGGTCCTCACTAGAGCGTAAAGTCTGACTCTGCTTCTTACTTTTGTCTAAGGTCAGACGTTGGTCCTCATTGTAGCCTACAGTCTGACATTGGTCCACAATAGAGCCTACAGTATGACTCTTTTTCTTACTGAAACCTAGAGTCTGACGTTGGTCTTCATTGTAGCCTACAGTCTGACACTGGTCCTCACTAGAGCCTACAGTATGACTCTAGTTCTGACTGTAGCCTACAGTCTGATTTTGGTCTTCATTGTAGCCTACAGTCTGACGCTGATCCTCACTAGACGGTACAGTCAGACTCTGGTTCTTACTGTAGCATACAGTCTGAATTTGGTCCTCACTAGAGCCTACAGTCTGACTCTTGTTCTTACTGTAGCCTACAGTCTGACTTTGGTCCTCACTGTAGCCTAAAGTCTGACCCTGGTCCTCACTGTAGCCTACAGTCTGACGTTGGTCCTCATTGTAGCCTTCAGTCTGACCGTGGTCCTCACTGTAGCCTACAGTCTGACGTTGTTCCTCATTGTAGCTTTCAGTCTGACCCTGGTCCTCAATTGATTCTACAGTCTGAATCTGGTTCTTACTGTAGCTTACAGTCTGACACTTGTCCTCAGTAGATCCTACAGTCTGACTAAGGTTCTTACTGCATCCTACAGTCTGATTTTGGTCCTCACTGGAGCCTACAGTCGGACTTTGGACCTCACTGCAGCCTACAGTCTGAGTCTGGTCCTCACTGTAGGCTATAGTCTGACAGTGATCCTCGTTAGAACCTACAGTCTGACTCTGTTTCTTACTGTAGCCTAAGGTCTGACTTTGCTCCTCACTAGAGGCTAGTGTCCAACAATGGTCCTCACTAGAGCTTACAGTGGAACTCTGGTTCTCACTGTAGACTACAGTCTGACTTTCGTCCACACTGTAGCCTACAGTATGACACTGGTGCTCAATTGAGCCTAGAGTTTGACTCTGGTTCCTTCTGGAGCCTACAGTCTGACATTGGTCCTCACTGTAGCCTGTAGTCTGACACTGTACATCACAAGACATTACAGTCACACTCTGGTACTTACTGTAGCCTAAAGTCGGACTTTGGTCCTCACTGAAGCCTACAGTCTGACAATGGTCCTCACTAGAGCCTACAGTCTGACTCTGGTTCTTACTGGAGCCTAAAGTCGGACAAGGTCATCATGGTAACCTAAAGTCTGACACTGGTCCTCACTGTAGCCTACCGTCTGACACTGGTCCTCACGAGAACATACAGTCTGACTCTGTTTCTTACTGTAGCCTTCAGGCTGACTCTGGTCCTCACTAGAAACTACAGTCTGACTCTTTTTCTCACTAGAGCCTACAGTCTGATTTTGGTCCTCACTTTAGCCTACAGTATGACTCTGGTCCTCACTAGAACCTACAGTCTGACTCTTTTTCTCACTAGAGCATACAGTCTGATTTTGGTCCTCACTTTAGCCTACAGTATGACTCTGGTCCTCACTTCACCCTACAGTCTGACTCTGTTTCATATGTTAGTCTACAGTCATCTGCATATATGTGGTTGTTGATATTTCTCCTGGCAGTCTTGATTCCAGCTTGTGCTTCATCCACCCTGATATTTTGCATGATGTACTCTGCATATAAGTTAAATAAGCAGGGTGACAATGTGCAGCCTTGATGTACTCCTTTCCCAATTTGGAACCAGTGCATTGTTCCATGTCCAGTTCTGTTGCTTCTTCACCTGTATAAAGGTTTCTCAGGAGGCATGTAAGGTAGTCTGGTGTTCCCATTGTTTCAAGAATTTTCCCCAGCTTGTTGTGACCCACACAAAGGCTTTAGCATAGTTCGTGAAGCAGAAGTAGATGTTTTTATAGAATTCCCTTGCTTTTTCTATGATCCAACAGATGTTTGTAATTTGATCTCTGGTTCCTCTGCCTTTTCTAAACTGAGCTTGTATACCTGAAAGCTCTTGGGTCACATACTGCTGAAGCCTAGTGAAGGATTTTGAGCATTTCCTTCCTAGCATGTGAAATGAGTGCAGTTGTGTGGTACTTTGAACATTCTTTGACATTGCCCTTCTTTGGGATTCGAATAAAAACTAACCTTTCCAGTCCTGTGACCATTGCTGAGTTTTCTAAATTTGCTGGCACATTGAGTACAGCACTTTAACAGCATCATCTCTTAATATTTGAAATAGCTCAGCTGGAATTCCATCACCTCCAGTAGCTTTTTTCTTAGTAATATTTCCTTAGGCCCATTTGACTTCCAGGATATCTGACTTTAGGTGAATAATTACACTATTCAGATCATTGAGATCTTTTCTGTATAGTTCTTTGTATTCTTTCTACCTCTTCTTAATATCTTCTGCTTCTCTTATATCCATACTATTTCTGTCCTTTATTGTGCTCATCTTTGCAAAAAATATTCTCTTGATGTCTCTAATTTTCTTGAAGAGATCTCTAGTCTTCCCCATTCCATTGTTTTCCTCTATTTCTTTGCATTGTTCACTTAAGAAGGCTTTCTCATCTCTCCTTGCTATGCTTTGTGTCACTGCATTCAGATGAGTACATTTTTCCATTCCTCCTTTGCCTTTCACTTCTCTTCTTTTCTCAATTATTTGTAAGGCCTCCTCAGATAACCATTTTGCTTTGTCGCATTTCTTTTTCTTGGGGATGGTTTTGGTCACTGACTCTTGCACAATGTTATGAACCTCTGTCCATAGTTTTCAGCCATTCTATCAGACCTAGTCCCTTGAATCTATTGTCACTTCCACTGTAGAATTGTAAGGGATTTGATTTAGGTCATACCTCAATGGCCTAGTGGTTTTTCCTACTTTCTTCAATTTACAAAATCTAAGCTTTCCATAACGTACACATTACAAGATAAAACAGTATTTTTCCTAATACTAGAAGATGAAAATATTTTGATAGAATCAGTTTAAATTTAAAGTGCAACTAGTGAATTACATATAGTTTTTAAAACTTTTTGATTTTAAACCAATTAAAGTTTCTAAAACATATCTTTGAGACTCAGACCATCAATTTTGCCTTAGTTTGTTTAAATATAAAGGCAATAACAGAATTATCTCAGGTAAAAACTCTGAGACAAAAAAAAAAACAACTCTGAGACATATTATCTCAACTTGCCATCATATCATCCAGGGCAGTGAATATATGTTTGTATGTATATGTATGAATATATTTGTGTGTTTGTAGGTATGAGCTGGTGTGCGTATCTGTGATTACACTGATGTTAAACCAAGCCAGAATCCTGGAATGACCAGGTACTGTAGACAGGAAAAGAGGACTAACATTTATCAGAACATGCTAAGTGTCTAGAGCTTTATACCATCATATGTTTGCACCTTTACAGTAACTTTGTGTTGCTTATATCATTTTCTTTTGTAGATAAGACAATTCAAATTCTGATATATTAAGTAACTTGCCGAACATCACACTATAGGGGAGCTTTTATATCTTTCTTTAATATCAAAACAGTTCTTCCTTCTTCTATTAATGAATGTTCTGTTTCTTGACTGATAATGTTTCTACCTCTATTTTAGGACATGACCTAAATCAAATTACTACATCCTCTCAGATTTGTTCAAATAAGAGTACAAGATATAATCCAAAGCAATGAAATTTCATCCTGACTCTCAAACTGAAATTGTTGAGAGCTTTATTCTCCTTTCCCTCTGTAGGTAGAAAGCCATTATAATGTAAATCTAACTGTCAGGGGCCACCTGCCAGAAAATGATGCTGGCTTAAAGAAAAACCAGGACAATGCTTTGAAATCATCTGTCATCATTTGATTCCTTGAGTTCCAGCAATGAGTAAAGCAAAGTTTATAATCTAGACCTCAGCAATGAGGGCAAATAAATTATTTTGGTTCTTAAACTTTGGTGCAGTTTCCATTATTAAAAAATTAATCCTGATGTATAAAGATTAGCAGTTAGAGACAGTTTTCTATTTCTAAATTTTACCTACTTTTTAAGGCCCACTTGAAGTAAAATCTCCAACATAGAGCTTTCCCTGACCCACTCCCTCTTCCAGATGTACTCTTTCCTTTATAGGCACAATATATTTGTTTTATAATACTTATTCCATTCTACCCTTTACTAGTTCTTTAACTATTTATATAGTCCTTATATCTTCCTACTAAACAATATATAGAGTTTTTCTGTCATTTTGTGCAGCGCCTAAGAATAACCTTAATCTGTCTTTTAGTAAGCACTTAATAAGTATTTGTTAAATTAACACTGTCATATTCTTTAGTATTTGCTTAAAATCAGAGCTTTAAAGTGTTTTTACTTCCAAAGCTAATATTTGGAAAGTGTCTCAAAAGAACAGTTAGATGAAAATCATTAACTCACCTGGGTAGACTTGTTCAGACATTCATAATCTGGGGCTATATCTACATAAATAATTGCTTCAAAATAGCCACCTTTTAAAAATAACTAAAGTATAATGCCATGATTCAGAAGCATGCTTATAAATTCAATGAATTGCACTGTTTCAGATGCATGAAAAAAAAGAAAAACAATATAGCTTTGGCCAAGTAGTGAAAACATTCAAATGCATCATAACAATCCACTCTGGAAAACTGAGTTATTCAAAAGCCTTTTAAAATTAAAATAGGAACTAGTGGCCTGTGAATCACTGAAAACTTTTAATCATCTCTAAGTAAACAGTTTTCACAGTCAAAGTTGCTTAATGGCCATAGTCCTTACAAATTATCTGGGTTAACAAAACATGGACTAACACATAGATTCAAAGAAATAGGAAAAAGCAGTTTCCCCCAGATGATTCAGAAGATCATCTTACTTATATCCTTGTCACAATTCAGGAATTTACTTCTTTCAGATCTTATGATGAGCTATTGAACTATGTACTAAAAAAATGTGGGCTTATGTGATAGCTCAATTGGTAAAAAAAAATTCCACCTGCAGTGTGGGAGTTCCATGCACCTGGGTTTGGTGCCTGGGTTGGGAAGATCCCCTGGAGAAGGGACCAGATACCCACTCTAGTATTCTTTTTTTTTTTTTTTTTTTAATAATAGATTTTATTTTACTTTTTACTTTTACAGAGTTTTGTTGTTTACAGATATGTACAATCCCAGATTAGTCATATATATATATCCTCCACATCCCACCCCTCCAGGCCGTTGCACAGCACCCCTGCAGGATCCCATTCCAGTATTCTTGTCTGGAGACATCCATGGACAGAGGAACCTGGCAGGCTACAGTCCATGGGGTCACAAAGAGTTGGACACGACTGAGTGGTTTTCATTTCACTTCACTAACAAAATGGACCACCACTGTATATTCAACGTGACTTACTTCCTTGAATGTAATTTCCATTCTAGAAGAAAACTGATTAATCAAAGCAAAATAAGCCTCACTATTTTATCCTCCAAAAAATTTTTACTGTTGCAAGATTACCCACAAAGCTTGTTAATTGTTATTATTAAAACTGATTATAAAATACACTGTGTGTGATCTAAATATGTGTAACTGACATAGGGATATATTTTGTACAACTTGGAAATTACTTTCCTATCCTTCTTGACATGTACTTAAAGTTTGAGAGTTTTATATTGATGTGCTCCATCTAGTCAAAGCTTTGTCATAACTGAAAGCATATCCCCAATGCAGCTTATTTTATTTTATGTGGGCCTTATACTTTTTAGACTCAAGTTTAATATTATTTATTTTTTCATCTCTTACTGACAAGAAAATAAACTCAGTGACCCCTTCCTTAAATTTTGACTTTGATATGGTATTTTGGCATCATCATAAATATTATAGTTGTAAATTGCATTCTTCTTGTAAGTACTTGAGATCCTGTAGTCACCTAATCATCTATTGCATGAATTACTGATTTATGATAATCTCTACTTTATCAAAAAATTTTATCAGCATATTGTTTCTAAGGACATCAAAATTGCACATGGATTAAGAGCACTGAGAAATAAGTTTGGAAGAAAGAGTAAAATAAATTTTAAAAATCTTGGTGTTTGCAAAAGATGGTTCACTATGGCCATGCTAAAAGTTGACTAATGTTCCATTAATTTCAATGCCAGCTCCAGAGGCATTAGGGAAAGTGAGTCTTCTCAGTTACTCTTTTGCATAATGAATGTGGAATTGGGAATAAATTATTTTGGGGAAGTGGACATATAATTAATTAAAATTACTTAGGGTTACAAGTGTTCTTTAATAATAAGAGTAAGCCTATAGATTAAATATATGCATTCATATGTACATATAAGTGAAACTAGTAATGTACAAATTAAATTGCTAGCAAATTATTGTTGCTATGGCCAGAATTCTTACAAGAAGTCTGAGGAAGACAGTAGGCTTGATGATAATACATAAATAGGAAGGAAAAGGGAATAGTCCTCTTCTTGGAAAGTCTCCATTACAGGGAATACCTTGTTTTTTTTTTTTAACACTACACTAACTGCCATGGAATTTTATTTGATGTTTACTTAACTTTTTCCCTTTCCTCAGCCCCAGCTTGAATTTATTTCAGAGTCACACGTGTTTGGATTATGGAGCAGTCCTTAGAGTTGTCATTTCATAGTCACATCTTTCTGCCTGAGTTTTATATACATGAATATAGAATATAAAAACTGACACGGTAATTTGATACTTTCAGTTATCTGCCACCAACCAAAGGAGATAGAAGTAGAGTTTAATCACATTGCAGGCTTAAACTTACATGGCTAGTTTATATATAAACCCATAAAAGTCATGATTGCTTGATTAACCTGGATGTTGATAATGGGCTCTCACTTTAAATTTTAATCTAAATGATTTAAGTTAAATTATTTGAATTAGAATTATAATAAATGAAAATGTTAATTAAATATAATGATTTCCCCCCTGGCAATGTTTGATAATTCAGTTTAGTTAATTGTGTCAGGAGTATTGAGAAAATCAACTTATTTTGTTCTCAGTAAAGATTTACCTTCTAAGTTTGCACCTGATAGAGTATTTTAGAAAAATAAATGTCTTCTTCTGTTCTTAATCATTTTCTAAAAGAGAAGAAATTTTTCCTTATTTGTCTTTTATGTTCTGTTCATTTTATTGATTTTTATTTATAGAGTTCAACATTTTTGCATGTTTGGGATAATTAAGTCTTGCATCTGAAAACAATTGGAAAATACTTTTGAAGTTTTTTTTTTTTTTTAAGAAAACTAGGTTTATTAAATTTAACAGAAATCAAAAAAAATTTTATCTTATATTAAATTGAGTATGGTAATATTTACGGTTAAATATTTTATGTGCACCTGACTCTAGGGATATAAGGACAGTTTTATTATGATCTTTTGTTTCTATGGTTGAATATTTTAAAACTTTATCTTGATTTGGTTTTCATGACAAATTTTCAGTGTCTTCTTAACTTTTATGTATTACTTTATAAATTCAGTTACAAAATCCAAAAGTCAAATCTATCAGTAAGGAGGGATTTCCTTGGTTGCTCTAGAAAGAAATAGATTGAATTATTGTAATACTCATTTTTACCCAGAGAATGAGCAGAAGATCATACAACTCATACTACTTTAATGAGCTATCTGGAGATCACAAATATTTACTTTGGCACCTTATAGCATGAAATGAAATAGATGTTTTGCTTTCAAATCCCAAAGCCTTATTCTTAGCTCTAAGTCTTTAACTGCATAGAGAATTGCTAATTGAATGCTGTCCTTGGACAGGACCAGTGATTCTAGACTTTTTGGATTAAAAAATATAGATAATATATGACAATAATTAAAGTCAAATAGAATAAAGAAACATGATATATCAATATGACAGATTACTTTACAATAAAAATGAATATAATATGGAAACATACAATATCACACATGAAATTTTAAAATATTAGAGTGACTTCATCAAGACAGCAGAGGTTCCAGAACCATCTTATACCCATGGAGACATAGAATCAGCAATACAGACCAAATTTCCTTCATGACAAATCCAGAAATCAGTTAATAGGCTTCTGCTTCCCAGACAAGGGAAAAACTAGCTGCGTGTACCCTATAGCTGCATTCATTTACCATACTCCCTCTCCTGGCTCAATGTGCTGTGATAAAGAGAAAATTCATAGTTTTCTGATCTCCCTGAGAAGAGAAAGAAAACAACTGAAACATACTTCCAACATTTAGAGTTTTCAGGAAGCTTCCTGAAGGGCTGACTTCTGTCTTGCTTGAATCTAAGTGGTGATAGTAAGGAGCACCAGGTTGGAGGCCACTGAGAACAAAGGCAACAGTTTAGATTATATCGCACACTTTATTCACCATCGTCCCTCCCCTTGGTTCACTGTGGAATGAGCTTCAACTTCTGGCTCAACTCTTGGCTTCTCCTTGGGAAGGTAAAGAGTTGGATCATTCAAAGTTCAGCATCATCCAATGTTCTAGCTTTTAGGGGAGACAGTCAGAGGGATTGATTCCTGCTTCATTTGTTTCAGACAACTAATTCAGTCTAGCATATTGGGAGAGGGGGAGAAGAGAGGAGAGATGTGAGGAGTGGGGGGAAGGTCACTTGCTGCTGCTCTAGAGGATCCACAGTGCCACAGACAGAAGCCAATTTCTCCTCTTGGGGAAAAAAGAATAGAGTATGCATTCAATGTTCTAGCTTTTCAAGACACTGCCCAAGGTGCCTTGAAAAGTCCAGGATTGCTGACTCCATTGACTCAAACTGGTGAATGGACTGGCTTACTGTAGACACATGGGTGAGAAAGAAGAAAGTGGGACAATTTGTTCAAGTTCTAGAAAGTTGCTGAACAGCAGACAGACACAAGCAGGAGAAACAGATTATACGATACTGAAAAAAAAGAAGCCAGCAAATCCCTTCAATGTGAAATCTGTAAACAAAAGTCCAGGGAAGACACATCCATAGAAGAGGTTTGAGTGGCCCCTAGATGTCTAGTTGGGCTTATTGGTGAAATACTTTCCCTGAAGGAGTCCGGACCTCTCCTGGATGAAGCAGCTGCTTTATCAAATGTGCAGGTTACCACACAAAGCTACAATGCACACAAAGAAGCAGGAAAACATGGCCAAATCAAAAGAACAAATAAATCTATGAAAAATGACAGAATGAAACAGAAGAATGTGAATTATCTGATAAAGAATGCAAAATAACCATTGTAAAGATGCTAACTAAACTCAACAAAATGATGCATGCCAATAATATGAGAATATCAGCATAGAGATAGAAATGCAAAAACGAACTAAATAGAAATTTTGGAGATGAAGAATACAATAACTCAATTGGAAAACTTACTACAGGGTTTCAAAATCAGACTTGGTTAAGCAGAAGAATGAAACAGTAAACTTGAAGTCATTTGAAATTATTCAGTCAGAGAAACAAACTGAAAAGCTAATGAAATAGAGCAAAGAAAGCCTAAAGAACCTATGATATAACACCAAACAAATAAATGTTTAAATTATGAGAGTTCCAGAAGAGAAGAGAGAGAGGAAAGGATAACATATTTATTGAAATTATGAGCAAATATCATATAAATCTGGTGAAGAAAATTGACATTCAAATTTAAGAATAATGACAGGCTTCAGCTAGAAAGACTCTAAAGAAGTCTACACCAAGGCACAATGTAATCAAACTGTAAAAAATCAAAGACCAGAATAATATTGAAAGTAGTAAGAGAAAAACAATCATGTACAAGAGAGACCTCATAAGGCTATCAGTGGATTTCTTAGCTAAAATCTTGCAGTCTAGAAAGGAGTGGGGTGATATATTTAAATAGCTGAAAGAAAAGTACTTCCTACCAAGAATATTGTATCTGAAGAAAATTGTCATTCAAAAATAAAAATAAAGATTTTTCCCAAACAAGCCACAAGTTGAAGGAGTTCATTACCACTGGACCTTCCTTATAAGAAATAAGGGAATTCTTTCAATTTGAAAATAAAAGATGTTAAATAGCAACACAAAAGCATATAAAAGGATAAAGCTCCCTGATAAAGGTAAATATATAGACAAGTAGAGAATATTATAAGACTGTAAGAGTAGTACATAACTCAGTTTTATTCTAATATAGAGACTGAGAAACAAAAGTATATAAATAACTCTATAAAAAATGTTAATAAATAAACAATACAAAATGACATCAAGGGAAGGTAGGAAAAATGCAGTTTTTTCTTAAAAAATGAAGTTAAATTGCTATCTAATTAAAAAGATTGTCATAGCTCTAAGATGTCCCATATAAGACCCATAGTAACTACAAATATGTAAAGATACACAAAAGAACAAGAAAAGGAATCACAGCATGTGACTACAAAACATCAGTGAATCACAAAGCAGACAGCAAGAAAGCTAAGGAGGGACAAAAGAGCTATAAGAAAGGAAACAGTTAACAAAATGACAAAATTCTTTCCCTATAAGTAATTACTTTACATACAAATGGATTAAACTTCCCAGTCAAAAGAGATAGAGTAGCTGAGTTGGACAAAAAATCACCATCTGATTATATGCTGTCTATATATGAGTTCCATTATTTAGATTTAAGAGCACACATAGAGACATGTGCACACTGCTATATTTAAAATGGATAACCAACAAGGATCTACATATAGCACATGAAACTCTGCTTAGTATTATGTGACAGCTTGGATCGGTAGGGAGCTGGGGGAAGGATGGATACATGTATATATTCAGCTGAATCCCTTCACAGTTCACCTGAAACTGCCTCAACATAGTTTGTTAATCATCTATATCCAAATACAAAATTAAAAGTTAAAAAAGTGACATGATGGGAAAAGATATTCTATGGAAATGGTAACCAAAAGGGAGTGGGGATAACCACACTTTAACCAGAAAAAAAAAATTGACTTTAAGTCAAAAAAGTGCCATAAGAGACAAAAAATTATATAAGAAGGCGAATTCAACAGGAGGATATATCAAACATAATAAAGTGAAGCCACTCAGTCTTGTTCGACTCTTTGCAACCCATGGATGAGCCATGGAATTCTCCAGGCAAGAATACTAGAGTGGGTAGCCTTTCCCTTCTCCAGGGAAATTTTCCCAACCCAGGGAATGAACCCAAATCTCCCTCAGTGCAAGCAAATTCTTTACCATCTGAGCCAGCAGGGAAACCCAAGAATCCTAGAGTGGGTAGCCTATATCTTCTCCAGGGCATCTTCCTGACCCAGAGATCAAACCAGGGTCTCCTGCATTTGCAGGCAGATTCTTTACCAGCTGAGCTACAAGGGGATCCCATATCAAGTATAAACATATGTAAACTCAACATCAGAGCACCAAAGTATATGAAGCAAGCACTGACAAAACCAAGGGGAGAAAGACAAGAACACAATAATAGTAGTGGGTTTCAATACCTCACTTTCAATAATGGATAGAACATTCAAAGATCAATAAGAGGACTTAATGCCATAGGCCAAATAGTGTAACAAACATATAAAATCATTCTACTTAACAGTAGCAAAATACTCATTCTTCTCAAGTATACTTGGAATATTCTCCAGGGTAGATTGCATTTTAGATCACAGGGCAAGTCATAGAAAGCTTAAGACTGAAATGTTACCAATTATATTCTCTGATCATAATGGTATAAAACTAGAGATTAATTGCAGAAGAAAAGATGGTTAACTCACAAATAAGTGGAAATTAAACCACATGTTCCTGAAAAAATCAATAGGTTCAAGAAAAAAATCAAAGGGGAAATATAAAATATCTTAAGATTAATTAGAATATAAACACCACACACCAATGCTTATAGAACACAGCAGGAGCACAGAAAATAACAGTAATAGAAAGAAAGTTTATGGTGTTAAACACCTGCATTTGAAAAAAAAATTAAGAAAGGTCTTGATTAAATAATCTAATATTATACCTCAAGGAACTAGAAAAAAAAAAAAAGCAGAATGAACTAAACCACAGGTTAGCAAAAGGTAGGAAATGGTAAGGACTAGAGCAGAAATAAATGAAACAGAGACTAGAAGTATAATAGAAATCAACAACAAAAAGACAAACTGGGGTTCATTCCAATTCAAGATGGCAATGAAGGGAGATATTGAGCTCTCCTCCTCCTATAGACACAATGAGTCTAAAACTACACATGGAACAGTTATTTCTTTAAAAGAGAGAGAGAGAGAGAGAGAAAAAACTAAAGTCTGATTCAGTGGCAAGTACATATCAAGCAAATAAGACAAAAATCACATCAAAGTGGGTAAGTGAGGCTAGGACACATTGCCTTCATAAACCCCAGAATAGTGTGATGACTCACAAACAGGAAGAAACTCAAAATCCAGAGCTTCTCCCTGACGAATGAAAGGTTCATACCCTACATTGGGCACCCAGCTTTTAAGACATGCACTTGAGAGGTGACCACCTCCCAAAATAGTTAATTTTGAAAACCAGCAAGGCTTGTGTCCTGAAATCCACAAAATGCTAGCAATCCAAGAAATTCCTCTTAAAGATCTTGATCGCTTGGACCCATCCACCTTGGGCTCCAACTCAGAGGCAGTCAGTAGCATTCAAACTTAACACGAAAGAGGGTAACCTGTTTATATTAAAACCTTAGTCTAAGGTACAGGCATTTAACTTGCTAGAATACTCTTTGAGGACAGTGACTGGAGGGAGCAATCTTTCGCCTCTCCCTTAGCCATGCTCTAGAGCACCAGTATCTTCCAGGAGGAAAACTTTACATGTGTCTGGTGCCCTAATTTTTACAGCTGTTACCCAGGATACTCTTTTCAATGGCCTAGGCCTGGAGGCCAGGTAAGCTTGTGTTCCTAGTCACATGAGACTGCAATAATAATGTCATGCAAAAAGGAGCTCATATTCCTGTCCAGTGTCCCAATTTTTTGTGACTACTGCAAAGAGATTCTTCTATATCCTCTGGTGCTGATAGCCAGTGGAGCTTACATTCATGAGTCCCACAGATCTGTAAGCAACATAGAAAGAGTTCTTAGTTATTATCTTGAGGGCATAGCAAGAGGCAACAGACCCAAGAGTTCTGCCTTTCTGTGAAGGAGACCTATTAGCTATTATCATGACTGTAATCAGGGGAGAAGGCTTCTAATTAAACAAGCATTAAGTGGCTGACTATAATCCTTTCAAGAGACCTCAGAGAACAGGCACTATCTTATAACCACAGTGGTATGAAATTAGAAATTAATTGCACAAATTCATGAATATATAGAGATTAAATAATATGCTACTTAAGAACACATGGATCAAAAAGAAATAAAAAACATATTAAGACAAATGAAAGTGTAACATACCAACAAATTGGATGACCTGGAAAAAAAATGGATAAATTCACAGAAACATACAACCTACAAGGCCTGAATCATGATGAAACAGAAAATTTGAACAAATTACTAGCCAGAGAATTGCTATAGTAATAAACCCAGAAGACATAGCTCAGGATCAGGACCAGATATAGTTCATGGTATATGCTATGAAACAGTCAACTGTTAATGCCATCCCAAATTCTTTCACAAATAAAAGAGGGGAGAACTCTTTCAAATATATGTTACAGTCAAAATTACCTGGATACAAAAACCAAGTAAGGATATTACACACAAAAAGAAAATTACAGACCAGTATCCTTGATGAAAAGGCTTCCCAGGTGGCACTAGTGGTAAAGAACCTGCCTGCCAATGCAAGAGACACTAGAGATGTGAGTTCAATCCCTGGATCAGGAAGATTCCTTCGAGGAGGGTGTGGCAAATGAGTCCAGTATTATTGTCTGGAGAATCCCATTAACAGAGCAGGTTGGTGGCAATAGTCTGTAGTCTCCTCTGTCCATGGAATTTCCCAGGGAAGAATGCTGGAGTGGGTTACCATTTTCCATTCAAAATAGTAAATTATTTTGGAGACCAAAACAATAAAGGTCAACACTTACAAGGAGAGGTTTCAGAGAAAATAAATAAGAAAACTTTCTATATAAAGGCAAATATACACATACTATAAAAACATACTTTTTTTTCTCTTATAGGATTCAAGCTCTGTAGTTTTGCTTTGGTCTCTTTCATTAACACAAGTCAAAGCAGAAATCCATGATAAATATTTGCAATAATTTCAGTATTGTAAGCACAACTCGTAAATTTTTTCCCAAAATTGTAAGACCAGAAATATGCCTTTTAAAAAATGTTTGTTTATTTTTGGCTGTACTGGGTCTTTGTTGCTGCATGGGCTTTTCTCTAGTTGTGACAAGGGGGCTACTCCCTAATTGTGGTGTGTGAGCTTCCCTTTGCAGTGGCTTCTCTTAATGCAGAGCACAGGCTCTATGGCATTCAGGCTTCAGTAGTTGCAGCACATGGGCTCATTAGTTATGGCTCCCCAGCTCTAGAGCACAGGCTAAAAAGTTGTAGTATGGGTAAAAGGGAGGGAGGGCTCAGTGGAGAGGGGTCAGGGATATGCCTATGACTATTTGGGGATTATATATACCTGCAAACAAGAGAACTCTGCAAAAACGTATAACAATAACTTTGCTGTACACCTGAAGCTAATGCAACATTGTAAAACAAATATATCCCAATAAAAACCAATAATAATTCTGAAAAATAAGTTGTGGTGCACAGGCTTAGTTGCTACATGGTATGTGAGATCTTAGCAGATCTGGGATCAAACCCATTTCTCCTGCATTGGCAGGTGAATTCTTCAATACTAGGCCATCAGGGAATCCCAAGACCAGAAACATACTTTAAAGAAAGTGTAGCAGCATTAAAGTTTAGGTTGTTATAAAGAAGAATATAGTTTTAAATAGAGTTACAGAAGAATTTTATGTTCTTCAACATGAAGAGCTGTTATCATTTTACTTTTCCAATATATTGTAATATTTTATGTATTATTATAGTATGTTTCAAAGCTCATTCTTTCTTTTTATTTTATGTTTTTTTCTCTCTACAAATATTTACCCAGAGTTTTATAAAATATGATTATCTAGTCCCTCTGCCATTTCTTGTAAGTACAAATTCTTTTTAGAAAGTAAAATAAATATATTATCAAGTATCTACTTTTGCAGACTCCAGCAGTTTTATTGAACAGCAAATGTTCATTAGTATGCACTGATATGAAGACAATCTTACTGACAATTCCCAGAGTGTTCCCTCTTTCATAAACAGATTGTTGATGGCTAATGCATAATTCATCTGAGCACTGCAATAAAAAGAAAAAACCACAAAACGTGCATGGAGATTCATAGAAATAAGTGCCAAAATTTTCGATAGATAGGAAAAGAATATTCACACGTGCATACATACAACCATGTTCTTTATTTAGATTTGACTGATGCTATTTGCAGAAAATTGACTCCTATTGTCTTTGTTTTTATTGAATAGTTCTTTTATGGGGCTCTTTATTCACTTTGGTGAATAAAAGTGATAGTATGATTTGAGAGAGTTTAGCTATTTTACCAATGCCAAAGCATTAAGAGGAAATGTAAGGAAATTCTCTTAATCATACGTATGTTTTACTCTTTGATGCCAAGCATACAGATGCTCTAAATATGTGGATGCTTTGGCATTACATAAAATAAGTCGAAAGAACCTCTGCTAATTCTTGGTAATTAACTCATTTATGTATCTATTCATTCTACAAATATTTATTTTGCACATATTTATGTGCTCTGTTAGGTGTTGCAAAGGAAGCATAGGTGTATATGATCAGAATCTCTGTTCAGGAAGCTTACAATTAAGATAGAAGGGACAGAATGTGAACTGTAGAATGACGTCTATGTTTTAAGAGGTTAAAATTTGTCAATAGCATTAATAAGAGCCTTCCAAATTTGATGACCAAGGTAATGTTTAACCTGAATAATCTGACAGTAAGAGTGGGTAATAGTTTTATAATCAGTGACAAAGAATACAGTAGGAAATATGTAAGAAAATTTATATAAGAAAATTCTATGTGCATTCATGAAGGATTGTATTAGAGAGGAAGAGTAATAGATAAAACCAGAAAAGTAGGCTTGATTTATATTTGAAAGGACCTTGAGTGTGTAATTTGTATTTTATTTTTAAGCGACAAGACATCACTAAATGCCATGTACTCTGCTGAAAAGAGCTTTGTAATATCAAGTCCTAACATAAGTAATTTTCATCTTCAGTTTTCCTCTCTGTCAAAGATGAGGGACAGAGATATCGTATCTAAAGTTCCTTCAGGGTCCAAAATGTATGAAAAGAAGATTTCATTTGGTTAGCAAGAGAGCTCCATGTAGGAAATGTGAGCATGAAAAAGATAAAATCAGCAATGCTCTAGGAAGCTGTATCTGTTATTGATGTGCAGAATGCATTGAATTATGGAGACTGGATGTAGGAAGAAGAGTTAGTGGGCTTTTGTGACTAACTTCACAGACCTTGATCTAGGATGATAACATTGGAAATGGTAAAGAATAGATGTGAAAATCCCTTGCTTGTTTGTTGATCAGGAAAGTCTACATGGAATTAGTATATTTTTTATTTTATTTTCAATCAGTCACAGATAGACCATCTAAATTTTTTATAGTAGAGCTTCTAAATATGCAGAATAAGACTCATAATTCATAGACATGGGAATGTCTAGTGAGCTTTAATGCCCGTTTTTTTGCATGTTTGGAAATGCTCTGATGAAAGATACTTTAAGAACAAAGTATTACCACTTTTCGTATTTTTCTGTCATCCACATTAACTAAAGGGCACGTCCATGAAAACAAGATTTCCTCTCTTATCTTCATGTAAAATACAAATTAGACTATGCATGTGTGATAAAACACCTTCACAATATTTATCTGAACCAATTTTAAGCAGAGATGAACAGAGGAACTTAATACAGTTATAGTAGCTCAAACAACAATGAGATATTGGGTTTAATTTTATATACAGATATGTTTCATACTCCATTCTCCAGTGGGAGCCCTTCTGATGTTTCAGAAGCCAAATATTAAAATCAAAGAAAAGTGCTCCAAAAAACACACAATATGCACTGATTTTGAAAATTGACGTATTAGAGTTTCAAACCTCAGCCACAAAATGACTCTGCTGAAATTCACTTTTCTCATCTGTAAATATTATAATAATATTGTAAAAATGTGTAAAGCATGTCAAATGAGCCAATGAATGAAAGGCCTAGGCTGACACGTACTGCATATTGTAATTATTAATATTAAAAACATTC
Organism: Tragulus kanchil; assembly: GCA_022376925.1. NCBI lineage: Eukaryota > Metazoa > Chordata > Mammalia > Artiodactyla > Tragulidae > Tragulus > Tragulus kanchil. Next base: position 7,055,207 of record JAIOJX010000018.1, read on the forward strand.
ATCAACAAATTGTAGTTTTTAGGTTACCTTTGCAAGTGGATGTGAGTGAGGTGAAAAAGAAACGTGAATAAGGTATTTAAGAACAATGAATAGCCAAATGAAAAATCGCTCTTCTACTATCATTTTTATAAATTAGGAAGATAGTTGCAAATAAGAGTCAAGATAGGACCAATAATTATTTCTAAAGACTGGCAATATATTTCATCATTATACATTAATGCACCATAAGCCAAGTTTTTGCTTACTAATTATAATCACAAATTTATCTAGATACTGGAAATAAAAAATGAATTATAGTCTCAAAAGTGTTGCCCATACAGGAAATAATTAATAATATGATGATAGTATATAGTAATAAGGGTGTTCTTTATGTATATACTTGGACAGAGATGAACAGTTGTGAAAAAATTACTTATGGCATTGAATGAAGTGATCTAAAAGAGATAAACAGTAAAATATGGAGAAAACTTAGTTGTTTTAAATTAGGTCAAATTACCATTTTTTGTGGTGAGTACTTCATTTGTACCCTGGAGAGGGGATATGTATTAATAAATCAAAAATATCCACTCCTGGCCACTGGATTCTCTCTATGACGACCCACACTCTGTCTGTGGAGTCTGTTTTTTCTGAATCTGAATAAATCCATTTCTTACCTATCACTTTGTCTCTCGCTGAATTCTTCTTTGCAAAGAGACATGAAGAACCTAAGCCTCAGTGGGTCCAAACGTTGGGGATCAAACCCCTGTCCCTTGCGTTGGAAGGCAGATTCTTTACCCCTGAACCACAAGGAAAGTCCCCTGTGCATTTTTTCGGTCGCCAGACTGAACCTGGGCTCCCTGCACTGGGAGCACAGCATTTTACTCACTGGATCACCAGGGGAGTTCATGTAAACTTCTAATTTCAAAAGCAGGAAGTTGAAAGATTCCTGGAATCATCCTTGTTTCCCTTGGAGTTGAGAAGTTCACCAGCACAATGAAACCCTATATAATCGTAAAATAAAAATTTAGCTTGGAAATGCAAAAAAAAAAAAAAAAATCCACTCCTTTCTTAAAAATTATGTATGATGAAAGAAAATTTTATTTTGTTTTCTAAATATGAAGCTTGTTTACCTACCTACACTTTTTTCTCATGATAGTCATGGATTTTAGTTGCCTCTCAGAGTCTAGAAATATGAAAATTTTAACCTTGGAGCTACAAAAGTTTTGGGGGCTTCCTAGGTGACTCAGTGGTAAAGAGCCCACCTGTCAATGCAAGAAACCTGGGTTCCATCCCTGAGTCAGGAAGATCCCATGGAGGAAGAAATGGCAACCCACTCCAGTATTCTTGCCTGGAGAATCCCATGGACGGAGAAGTCTGGCAGGCTATAGTCCAAGGTGTTGGAAACATGACTCATCAACTAACTCTCTCTCTCTCTCTCTCACACACACACACACATACACACACACAGAGAGATGATTTTGGAATGACTTTCTACTGTCAGCAGATATGATACCATGGAGAACACTGATTGTGATTAATAATGTGTTATACTCTCCAGACTGTTTCTGAAAGTTTCATGACGAATTGCAGTTACAAATTTTCATTTCATTTTAATGGTTGATTTATGGATGTTTATAAAATGAAAGGTCAATTCAATATTTGAAAATAGTGGCAATAACATTGACAGCGAATGAAAACTTGCTTGTAAAAAAAGGGAATGAGTAGAGAAAATCTGGCTAATAAGGTCATAAAGTTTAACAACAAAATATGTCTAATTGCCCTATTTTCTTCCAAAGGCCATAAACTTTGTCATATTTTCTAAATGCCAACGTTGTAGTCTCACGTGTACAAATATTCCTAATACACAGTATCAAAGATAGAAGTTCAAAGGAAGATGGAAAGAGAACTTTGCATGAATCCTGCTCTGTGAATTATCTGCTCTAAAAGGCTTGAGGAAATTTTGAAGTCAATGTTGATAAAATATAAAAAGAAGCATATTGCAAAAACAGAAGATGCTTCAAAATTCATTAGCCACCTATATCTATCTGGTTTTAGATGTCTACATTTTGACAATAGTCACCTTTCATTTTGTTTATGAGGCAGAAGAGAAAGAAGAAATTTTTTGCACGATATCTGAAAGTCTGTGCTTGTGATTAGCATTATTTTTCCTTCAAGTTACAATTTGATGGTCGAATATTTCTTTTTTGGACAAGGAGAAACAATAGGCTCTTTACAGTGCCAGAACATGGTTCTAGTATTTTCCAGAATGTGTTGCAATCACTAATTTTTAGGTTTAGATTTTTCTTCTTGTTCTTATATGAACATTCAGTTTCAAACATTTATCTCTAAGCACTGCTTTAGCTGTGTTCCACAAGTCTTGACTTAAACTTTTACTTCATTTAAGAGAATTTATAATTTCCCTTGAGAGTTCTTTATTCATGACTAGTTGAAAGTTGTTGTTTGATTTCTATTTTTTAATTTATTTATTTATTTATTTATTTATTTATTCTTGTACATGTATGTTCCCAGATCATTCATATGCATATCCCTTGACCCTCCCCCCACCCAGTTCCCCCCCTCCCATCCCTCCGGACCATCGCTCCAAGTGGTTGTAGGTACACCTATTCCCCTATCACAATGACAATAGCTATCTTTTCTACACATGACAGTATAGGTTTCCATATTACTCCCTCCCACTCTTCGGTCTCCACAATGTCTTTATGTCTATTCTCTGTTTTTTCATGAGTTCACTGTGTGTGTTATCATGACCATCTTACTAGATCCCATATATATGAGTTAGTATACTATACTTGTCTTTCTCTTTTTGACTTACATCACTTTTTATGATAGGTTCTAGAGCCAGCCACCTCATTAGGACTGTGTCTTCTGAATTTCTTTTAACAGCTGAGTAGTATTCCATTGTATATATGTATCAGAGCTTCTGGATCCATTCATTTGTCGATGGACATCTAGGTTGCTTCCATGTTCTGGCTATTGTATAGAGAGCTGCAATGAACATTGGGGTACAGGGGCCTCTTTCAGTTTTGATTTCATCAGGGTATAGGCCTAATAGTGGGATTGCTGGGTCATAGGGTGCTTCTATTTTTAGTTTTTTAAGGACTCTCCATATTGTCTTCCATAGAGGTTGTATTAATTTACATTCCAACCAGCAATGCAAGAGGGTTCCCTTTTCTCCACACCCTCTCCAGCATTTGTTGTCTGTCGATTTGTTGATGATGGCCATTCTGACTGGTGTGAGGTGGTATCTCATTGTGGTTTTAATTTGCATTTCTCTGATAATAAGCGAGGTTGAGCATCGTTTCATGTATTTTTGGGCCATTTGTATGTCCTCTTTGGAGAGGCATCTCTTTAGATCTTTTTCTCATTTTTTGATTGGGCTGCTCATTTTCCCTGAGCTGAGTTGTCTGAGTTGCTTGTAGATTTTGGAGATTAATTCTTTGTCTGTTGTTTCATTTGCTACGATTTTCTCCCACTCTGTGGGGTGTCTGTTGAACTTTTTTGTAATTTCTTTTGCTGTACAAAAGCTTTTAAGTTTCATAAGGTCCCATATGTTCATTTTTCTTTTCAGTTCTGCTATTTCAGTTGGTGGGTCAGAGAAGATCTTGCTTTGATATATGTCCTTGAGGGTTTTGCCTATATTCTCCTCTAAGAGTTTGATGGTTTCTGGTCTTACATTGAGGTCTTTAATCCATTTTGATTTGATCTTTGTGTATGGTGTCAGGGAATGTTCCAATTTCATTTTTCTGCATGTAGCTGTCCAATTCTCACAGCACCAATTGTTGAAGAGGCTGTCTTTGTCCCATTTTATAGTTTCTCCTCCTTTATCAAAAATAAGGTACCCATAGGTGCGTGGGTTGATCTCTGGGTTATCGGTCTTGTTCCATTGATCTATAGTTCTGTTTTTGTGCCAGTACCATACTGTCTTGATCACTGTTGCTTTGTAGTAGAGTCTGAAGTTAGGGAGGCTGATCCCTCCAACTCCATTTTTCTTCCTCAGGATTGCTTTGGCTATTCGAGGTCTTCTCTGTTTCCATATGAACTGTGTTATTATTTGGTCTAGTTCTGTGAAAAATGTCAGTGGTAGTTGAATAGGTATTGCATTGAATCTGTAGATGATATTTGGAAGTATGGTAATTTTCACAATATTGATTCTTCCAATCCAGGAACATGGAATATCTCTCCATCTGTTTAAGTCTTCTTTAATGTCTCTCATGAGGGTCTTGTAATTTTCTGTGTACAATTCTTTTGTTTCTTTGGGTTGGTTTATTCCTAGATATTTGATTCTTTTGGATGCAATGGTGAAGGGGATTGCCTCTTTGATTTCGTTTTCTGATTTTTCATTGTTTGTGTATAGGAATGCCAGTGACTTCTGTGTGTTGACTTTATATCCTGCAACTTTGCTGAATTCATTGATTAGCTCTAGTAGCTTTGTAACCGTGTCTTTGGGATTTTCTATGTATAATATCATGTCGTCTGCAAAAAGAGAGCTTGACTTCTTCCTTTCCAATCTGGATACCTTTGATTTTTTCTCTTCTCTTATTGCTGTTGCTAGGACTTCCAGGACTATGTTGAATAGTAGTGGTAAAATTGGGCACCCCTGTCTTGTTCCTGATCTTAGAGGGAATGCTTTCTGTTTTTCACCATTAACAATAATGTTCGCTGTAGGCTTCTCATAGATGGCTTTTATTATGTTGAGATAGGTTCCTTCTATGCCCATTTTCTGAAGAGTTTTTATCATAAATGGGTGTTGCACTTTGTCGAAGGCTTTTTCTGCATCTATTGAAATGATCATGTGATTTTTGTCTTTCAACTTGTTGATATGGTGTATCACGTTGATTGATTTGCGGATGTTGAAGAGGCCTTGCATGCCTGGGATGAACCCAACTTGATCATAATGTATGAGTTTTTTGACATGTCGTTGAATTCTGTTTGCTAGGATTTTGTTGAGGATCTTGGCATCTAAGTGCATCAGTGAAATTGGCCTACAGTTTTCCTTTTTTGTGTTGTCTTTGCCTGGTTTGGGTATCAGGGTGATGGTGGCCTCGTAGAATGTGTTTGGGAGTTTTCCTTCCTGTGCAATTTTTTGGAAGAGTTCTAGAAGGACAGGCATTAGCTCTTCTTTAAATGCTTGGTAGAATTCGGCTGTGAAGCCATCTGGTCCTGGGCTTTTATTTTTGGGTAGATTTTTAATCACAAATTTGATTTCTGAGCTTCTGATTGAGTTGTTCAAAGTTTCTGTTTCTTCCTGGCTCAGTCTTGGGAGATTAATCCTGTCCAAGAAACTGTCCGTTTCTTCCAAGTTGTCCAGTTTGTTGCCATTGAGTTGCTCATAATAGTCTCTTAGAATCCTTTGGATTTCTGCATTATCTGTTGTAATCTCTCCTTTTTCATTTTTGATTTTGTTGATCTGGTTCTTCTCTCTCTTTTTCTTAATGAGTCTGGCCAGTGGCTTGTCAATTTTGTTTACCTTTTCAAGGAACATGCTTTTTGTTTTATTTATCTTTACTATTGTTTCTTTTGTTTCTTTCTCATTTATTTCTGCTCTGATCTTTACGATTTCTCTTCTTCTGCTGGCTTTGGGATGTTTTTGTTCTTCTTTCTCCAACTGTTTTAAGCGGAGGGTTAGGTCATCTGCTTCATATTTTCTTAGTTTCTTGAGGTGGGATTGTATTGCTATAAATTTCCCTCTTAGAACTGCTTTTGCAGTATCCCATAGGTTTTGCACGGTCGTGTGTTCATTGTCATTTTCTTCTAGGAATTGTTTAATTTCTCCTTTGATTTCCTCAATGATCAGTTGGTTTTTTAGGTATGTATTGTTTAATCTCCATGTGTTTGTGTTTTTAGGGTTTTTTTTTTTTTTTCTGGTAGTTGATCTCCAGTCTCATTGAATTGTGGTCCGAGAAGATGGTGGATCTAATTTCGGTGTTCTTGAACTGATTGGAGTTAGATTTGTGGCCCAAGATGTGGTCTATCCTTGAGAATGTTCAGTGAGCACTTGAGAAGAAATTGTATTCTTCTGCTTTTGGATGGAACGTCCTAAAGATATCAATGAGGTCCATCTTTTCCAGTGTGGCATTTAAGGCTTGTGTTTCTTTATTAATTTTCTGTTTTGTTGATCTGTCCATTGGTGTGAGAGGAGTGTTAAAGTCTCCTACTATTATTGTGTTATTGTTGATTTCTTCTTTTATGTCTGAAAGTACCTGTCTTATGTATTGAGGTGCCCCTGTGTTGGGTGTGTAGATATTCATGACTGTTATGTCTTTCTCTTGGATAGATCCCTTAATCATGATGTAGTGACCTGCCTTGTCTCTTAGAATCTTCTTTACTTTAAAGTCTATTTTGTCTGATATAAGGATTGCTACTCCGGCTTTCTTTTGATTTCCATTTGCATGAAATATCTTTTTCCAGCCTTTCACTTTCAGTCTATGAGTGTCTCTAGGTGTGAAGTGGGTCTCTTGTAAACAGCATATATATGGGTCTTGCTTCTGGATCCATTCAGCCAGCCTGTGTCATTTGGTTGGAGCATTTAATCCATTTACGTTCAAAGTAATTATTGATACGAATGTTGCTATTGTCATCTTCTTAGAAATTTGGAGTTTGATTTGTAAGCCTTCTCCTACTCTTGTATTTATTGACTATATCAGGCCGTTTAACACTTGTTGTAGGGCTGGTTTTGTGGTACAGAATTCTTTTATGTTTTGCTTGTCCTTGACGCTTTTGACTTCACCATCGATTTTGAATGTGATTCTTGCTGGGTTGAGAATTCTTGGTTGGAGGTTGTTCTCTTTTAGCCGATTGAATGTATCTTGCCATTCTCTTCTGGCCTGTAGGGTTTCTGTTGAGAGATCCACAGTAAAACGTATGGGGTTTCCTTTATATGTTATTTGTTGTTTGCTCCTAGCTGCTTTTAGTAATCTGTCTTTATATTTAGTCTACGTTAGTTTGATTAGAATGTGCCTTGGTGTGTATCTTCTGGGGTTTCTCCTGTATGGAACGCTTTTTGCTTCCTGGACTTGGTTGACTATTTCCTTTCCCATGCTGGGGAAGTTTTCAACCAACAGTCTCACTCTGGTCCTCACTAGAACTTATAGTCTGACTCTTTCTCTCACTAGAGCCTGCAGTCTGATTTTGGTCCTCACTTTAGCCTAAAGTAGGACATTGGTCCTCACTTCACCCTACAGTCTCACTCTGTCTCATACTGTAGTCTACAATCTGAGACTGCACCTCACTGTACCTGAGAGACAAACATTTGCCCTGACTTGATCCTACAGTCTGACACTAGTCCTCACTAGAGCCAAAAGTCTGACGTTGATCCTCAATAGAGCCTACAGTCTGACTTTGGTTCTCACTGTAGCCTGAAGCCTGACGTTGGTCCTCATTGTAGTCTTCAGTCCGACCCTGTTCCTCACTAGATTCTACAGTCTGAATCTGTTTCTTAGTGTAGCTTAGAGTCTGACCCTGGTCATCACTAGATCCTACAGTCTGACTCAGGTTCTTACTGTAGCATACAGTCTGAATTTGGTCCTCACTGTCGCCTAAAGTCTGACCATTTTCCTCACTGTAGGCAACAGTCTGACGTTGGTCCTTATTGCAGCCTACAGTATGAGCCTGGTCCTCACTCGATCCTACAGTATGACTCTGGTTATTACGAGAGCCTAGAGTCTGTCAGTGGTCCTCACTAGAGACTACAGTCTGACGTTGGTTAGTACTGTAGCCTAAAGTCTGACGCTGGTCCTCACTCAAGACTACAGTCTGACTCTAGTTCTTACTGTAGCATACAATCTGACATTGGATTTCACTGTCGCCTACAGTCTGACACTGGCCCTCATTAGAGCCTGCAGTCTGACTCTGGTTCTTACTGTAGCCTACAGTCTGATTTTGGTCCTTACTTTAGCATACAGTCAGAATTTGGACCTCACTGAAGCCTACAGTGTGAATCTGATCCTCACTGTAGGCTAGAGTCTGAACGTGTTCCTCACTAGAGCCTACAGTCTGACTATGGTTCTTACTGTAGCCTACAGTCTGATTTTGGTCCTTACTTTAGCATACAGTCGGAATTTGGACCTCACTGAAGCCTACAGTCTGAATCTGGTCCTCACTGTAGGCTAGAGTCTGAACGTGGTCCTCACTAGAGCCTACGGTCTGACTATGGTTCTCACTATAGCCTACAGTCTTAATTTGGTGCTCATTGAAGCCTACATTCTGACATTAATCCTCAATAGAGCCGAGAGTCTGACACTGGTCCTCACTAGAACCTACAGTCTGACCCTAGTCCTCACAAGAGCCTACAGACTGACTCTGGTTCTTACTATAGTATAAAATCTGAGATCGTATTTCACTGTAGCCTACAGCCTGAATTTACTCCTCACTGTAGCCTACAGTCTGAAACTGGTCTTCATTAGACCCTACAGTCTGACTATGGTTCTTACTGTAGCCTACAGTCAGACTTTGGTCCGCACTTTAGCCTACAATTAGACACTGATTCTCACTAGAGCCTACAATCTCACTCTGATATTTACTGTAGCCTTCAGTCTGACTCTGGTTCTCACTGTAGCCTACTGTCTGACATTGGTCCACACTGTAGCCTACAGTCTGAAACTGGTTCTCACTAGAGCCTACAGACTGATTCTGGTGCTCTCTTTAGGCTACAGTCTGACATTTGTCCAAACTGTAGCCTATCATCTGACACTGGTCCTCACTAGAGCTTACAGTCAGACTCTGATTCTTACTGTAGCCTACAGAATGACACGGCTCTTCGCTAGAGCTTAGAGTCTGACTCTGGTTCTTATAGTAGCCTAAGGTCACACTTTGGTCCTCACTGTAGCCAACAGTTTAACAATGGTCCTCACTTGAGCCTACATTCTGACTCTGGTACTTACGGTAGCCTACAGTCTGACTTTGGTCCTCACTGTAGCCTAGAGTCTGACACTGGTCCTCACTTGAGCCTACAGTCTGACTCAGCTTCTGACTGTATCCTACAGTCTGACTTTGGTTCTCAATAGAAATAACAGTCTGACTCTGTTCCTCACTGTAGCCTACATTCTGACACTGGTCCTCACTAGAACATACAGTCTGACTCTGTTTCTCACTAGAGCCTACAGTCTGATTTTGGTCCTCACTTTAGCCTACAGTATGACTCTGGTCATTACTTCGACCTATAGTCTGAATCTGTTTCATACTCTAGCCTAAAGTCTGACACTGCACCTCACAGTACCCGAGAGACTGACATGTGCCCTGACTTGATTCTACAGTCTGACACTAGTCCTCACTAGAGCCAAAAGTCTGACGCAGGTCCTCACTAGAGCCTACAGTCTGACTCTGGTTCTTACTGTAGCACACAGTCTGTATTTGGTACTCACTGTAGCCTTCAGTCCGACCCTGGTCCTCATTATATTCTACAGTCTGAATCTCTTTCTTATTGTAGCTTACCGTCTTACCCTGGTCTTCACTAGATCCTATAGTCTGACTCTGGTTCTTACTGTAGCATACAGTCTGAATTTGGTCCTCACTGTTGCCTATAGTCTGACCCTGTTCCTCACTGTAGGCTACAGTCTGACTTTGGTCCTCATTGCAGCCTACAGTCTGACCCTGGTCCTCATTAGAACCTACAGTCTGACTCTGGTTCTTACGAGAGCCTACAGTCTGACAGTGGTCCTCACTAGAGCCTACAGTCTGACGCTGGTTAGTACTGTAGCCTAAAGTCTTACACTGGTCCTCACTAAAGTCTACAGTCTGACTCTGGTTCTTACTGTAGCATACAATCTGACATTGGATTTCACTGTCGCCTACAGTCTGACACTGGTGCTCACTAGACCTTAGAGTCTGACTCTAGACCTCACTGTAACCTACAGTCTGACACTGGTCCTCACTAGATCCTACAGTCTGACTCTGGTACTTACTGTAGCATACACTCTGAATTTGGTCCTCACTAGAGCCTACATTCTGACTCTAGTTCTTACTGTAGCCTACAGTTTGAATTTGCTCCTCACTGTAGCCTAAAGTCTGACCCTGGTCCTCACTGTAGCCTAAAGTCTGACGTTGGTCCTCATTGTAGCCTTCAATCTAACCCTGGTCTTCACTAGATTGTACAGTCTGAATCTGGTTCTTACTGTAGATTACAGTCTGACACAGGTCCTCGCTAGAGCCTAAAGTCTGACTAAGGTACTTACTGTAGACTAGAGTCTGATTTTGGTCCTCATTTTAGCATACAGTCTGATCCTGGTCCTCACTAGATCCCCCAGTCTGACTATGGTTCTTATTGTAGCCTACATTCTGATTTTGGTCCTCATTTTAGCGTAAGGTCCGACCCTGGTCCTCACTAGATCCTACAGTCTGACTCTGGATCTTACGAGAGTCTAGAGTCTGACACTGGTCCTCACTAGAGCCAACAGTCTGACTCTGGTTCGTACTGTAGCCTACAGTCTGACATTGGATTTCACTGTAGACTACAGTCTGACTTTAGTCCTCACTGTAGGCTAGAGTCTGAACGTGGTCCTCACTAGAGCCTACAGTCTGACTATGGTTCTTACCGTAGCCTACAGTCTGACTTTGGTCCTCACTGTAGCCTAAAATTAGACACTGATCCTCACTAGACCCTACAATCTCACTCTGATTCTTACTGTAGCCTTCAGTCTGACTATGGTTCTCACTGTAGCCCACAGTCTAACACTAGTCCTCACTAGAGTCTACAGTCTGACTCTGGTTCTCACTGTAGCCTACACTCTGACATTGGTCCACACTGTAGCCTACAGTCTGAAACTGGTCCTCACTAGAGTCTACAGACTGACTCTGATGCTCACATTAGCCTACAGTCTGATATTGGTCCACAATGTAGCCTACAGTCTGACACTGGTCCTCTCTAGAGCTTACTGTCGGACTCTGGTTCTTACTGTAGCCTACAGACTGACACTGGTCCTTACTAGAGCTTAGAGTTTGCCTCTGGTTCTTATTGTAGCCTAAGGTCAGACTTTGATCCTCACTGTAGCCAACAATGTGACACTGTTCCTCACTGCAGCCAACAGTGTGACACTGGTCCTCACTTGAGCATACATTCTGACTCTGGTTCTTACTGTAGCCGACAGTCTGACTATGGTCCTCACTTGAGCCTAAAGTCTGACTCTGCTAATTACTGGAGCCGACAGTCTGACTTTGGTTCTCTTAGAACTTACAGTCTGACTGTGGTCCTCACTGTAGCCTACAGTCTGATATTGGTCCTCACTGGAGCCTACAGTATGACTTTGTTCTTACAGAAACCTACAGTCTGACGTTCGTCCTCATTGTAGCCTACAGTCTGACACTGGTCCTCACTAGAGCTTACAGTCTGACTCTGATTTGTACTGTACTCTACAGTCTGACATTGGTCCTCACTAGAGTCTACAGTCTGACACTGGTTCTTACCTTAGCCTACAGTCTGACATTTGTCCTCATTATAGCCTACAGTCTGACACTGGTCCTCAATAGAACATACAGTCTGACTCTGTTTCTTACTGTAGCCAACAAAATGATTCTGGTCCTCACTAGAACTTACAGTCTGACTCTTTCTCTCACTAGAGCCTGCAGTCTGATTGCGGTCCTCACTTTAGCCTACAGTATGACATTGGTCCTCACTTCACCCTACAGTCTCAATCTGTCTCATACTGTAGTCTATATTCTGAGACTGCACCTCATTGTAGCCGAGAGAGTAACATTTGTCCTGACTTGATCCTACAGTCTGACACTAGTCCTCACTAGAGCCTACAGTCTGACTCTGGTTCTTACTGTTATCATACAATCTGAATTTACTCCTCATCAGAGCCTACAGTCTGACTCATGTTCTTACTTT
>JAIOJX010000018.1:7067527-7096219 GCA_022376925.1 Tragulus kanchil
ATTTTAAATTCATTTCTTACCTATCACTTTGTCTCTCACTGAATTCTTCTTTGCAAAGAGACATGAAGAACCTAAGCCTCAGTGGGTCCAAACGTTGGGGATCAAACCCCTGTCCCTTGCTTTGGAAGGCAGATTCTTTACCACTGAACCACAAGTAAAGTCCCCTGTGCATTTTTTTGGTCGCCAGACTGAACCTGGGCTCCCTGCACTGGGAGCACGGCATTTTACTCACTGGATCACCAGGGGAGTTCATGTAAACTTCTAATTTCAAAAGCAGGAAGCTGAAAGATTCCTGGAATCATCCTTGTTTCCCTTGGAGTTGAGAAGTTCACCAGCACAATGAAACCCTACATAATCGTAAAATAAAAATTTAGCTTGGAAATGCAAAAAAAAAAAAAAAAATCCACTCCTTTCTTAAAAATTATGTATGATGAAATAAAATTTTATTTTCTTTTCTAAATATGAAGCTTGTTTACCTACATACACATTTTTCTCATGATAGTCATGGATTTTATTTGCCTCTCAGAGTCTAGAAATATGAAAATTTTAACCTTGGAGCTACAAAAGTTTTGGGGGCTTCCTAGGTGACTCAGTGGCAAAGAGCCCACCTGTCAATGCAAGAAACCTGGGTTCCATCCCTGAGTCAGGAAGATCCCATGGAGGAAGAAATGGCAACCCACTCCAGTATTCTTGCCTGGAGAATCCCATGGATGGAGAAGTCTGGCAGGCTTCTCCGTCAAGGTGTTGGAAACATGACTCATCAAATAACTCTCTCTCTCTCTCTCTCTCTCTCTCACATACACACACACACAGAGATGATTTTGGAATGACTTTCTACTGTCAGCAGATATGATACCATGGAGAACACTGATTGTGATTAATAATGTGTTATACTCTCCAGACTGTTTCTGAAAGTTTCATGACGAATTGCAGTTACAAATTTTCATTTCATTTTAATGGTTGATTTATGGATGTTTATAAAATGAAAGGTCAACTCAATATTTGAAAATAGTGGCAATAACATTGACAGTGAATGAAAACTTGCTTGTAAAAAAAGGGAATGAGTAGAGAAAATCTGGCTAATAAGGTCATAAAGTTTAACTGAATATGTCTAATTGCCCTATTTTCTTCCAAAGGCCATAAACTTTGTCATATTTTCTAAATGCCAACGTTGTAGTCTCACCTGTACAAATATTCCTAATACACAGTATCAAAGGTAGAAGTTCAAAGGAAGATGGAAAGGGAACTTTGCATGAATCCTGCTCTGTAAATTATCTGCTCTAAAAGGCTTGAGGAAATTTTGAAGTCAATGTTGATAAAATATAAAAAGAAGCATATTGCAAAAACAGAAGATGCTTCAAAATTCATTAGCCACCTAGATCTATCTGGTTTTAGATGTCTACATTTTGACAATACTCACCTTTCATTTTGTTTATGAGGCAGAAGAGAAAGAAGAAATTTTTTGCACGATATCTGAAAGTCTGTGCTTGTGATTAGCATTATTTTTCCTTCAAGTTACAATTTGATGGTCGAATATTTCTTTTTTGGACAAGGAGAAACAAGAGGCTCTTTACAGTGGCAGAACATGGTTCTAGTATTTTCCAGAATGTGTTGCAATCACTAATTTTTAGGTTTAGATTTTTCTTCTTGTTCTAATATGAACATTGTTTCAAACATTTATCTCTAAGCACTGCTTTAGCTGTGTTCCACAAATCTTGACTTAAACTTTTACTTCATTTAAGACAATTTATAATTTCCCTTGAGAGTTCTTTATTCATGACTAGTTGAAAGTTGTTGTTTGATTTCTTTTTTTAATTTATTTATTTATTTATTTATTTATTCTTGTACATGTATGTTCCCAGATCATTCATATGTATATCCCTTGACCCTCCCCCCACCCAGTTCCCCCCCTCCCATCCCTCCGGACCATCGCTCCAAGTGGTTGTAGGTACTCCTATTCCCCTAGCACAATGACAATTGGTATCTTTTCTACACATGACAGTATAGGTTTCCATGTTACTCCCTCCCACTGTTCAGTCTCCACAATGTCTTTATGTCTATTCTCTGTTTTTTCATGAGTTTACTGCGTGTGTTATCATGACCATTTTACTAGATCCCATATATATGAGTTAGTATACTATACTTGTCTTTTTCTTTTTGACTTACTTCACTTTTTATGATAGGCTCTAGAGTCAGCCACCTCATTAGGACTGAGTCTTCTGCATTTCTTTTAACAGCTGAGTAGTATTCCATTGTATATATGTACAAGTCTGAGACTGCACCTCACTGTAGCCGAGAGAGTAACATTAATCCTGACTTGATCCTACAGTCTGACACTAATCCTCACTCGAGCCAACAGTCTGACGTTGGTCCTCACTAGAGCCTAGAGTCTGACTTTGGTTCTCACTGTACCTTAAGTCTGACGTTGGTCCTCATTGTAGTCTTCAGTCTGACCCTGTTCCTCGCTAGATTGTACAGTCTGAATCTGTTTCTTAGTGTAGCTTACAGTCTGACCCTGGTCCTCACTAGATCCTACAGTCTGACTCTGGTTCTTACTGTAGCATACAGTCTGAATTCGGTCCTCACTGTAGCCTAAAGTCTGACCCTGTTCCTCACTGTAGGCTACAGTCTGACGTTGGTCCTCATTGCAGCCTACAGTTTGACCCTGGTCATCACTCGATCCTACAGTCTGACTATGGTTATTACGAGGGCCTAGAGTCTGAGAGTGGTCATCACTAGAGACTACAGTCTGACGCTGGTTAGTACTGTAGCCTAAAGTCTGACACTGGTCCTCACTAAAGACTACAGTGTGACTCTAGTTCTTACTGTAGCATAGAATCTGAATTCGGTCCTCACTGTAGCCTAAAGTCTGACCCTGTTCCTCACTGTAGGCTACAGTCTGACGTTGGTCCTCATTGCAGCCTACAGTTTGACCCTGGTCATCACTCGATCCTACAGTCTGACTATGGTTATTACGAGGGCCTAGAGTCTGAGAGTGGTCATCACTAGAGACTACAGTCTGACGCTGGTTAGTACTGTAGCCTAAAGTCTGACACTGGTCCTCACTAAAGACTACAGTGTGACTCTAGTTCTTACTGTAGCATAGAATCTGACATTGGATTTCACTGTGGCCTACAGTCTGACACTGGTCCTCACTAGACATAACAGTATGAATACAGACCTCACTGTAGCCTACAGTCTGACACTGGCCCTCATTAGAGCCTACAGTCTGACTCTGGTTCTTACTGTAGCCTACAATCTGATTTTGGTCCTTACTTTAGCATACAGTTGGACTTTGGACCTCATTGCAACCTACAGTCTGATTCTGGTCCTCACTGTAGGTTAGAGTCTGAACGTGGTCCTCACTAGAGCCTATAGTCTGACTATGGTTCTCACTGTAGCCTACAGTATGACTTTGGTCCGCACTGTAGCCTACAGCCTTAATTAGGTGCTCATTGAAGCCTACATTCTGACACTAATCCTCACTAGAGCCGAGAGTCTGACACGGGTCCTCACTAGAACCTACAGTCTGACCCTAGTCCTCACAAGAGCCTACAGTCTGACTCTGGTTCTTACTATAGTATAAAATCTGACATTGGATTTCACTGTAGCCTACAGCCTGACTTTACTCCTCACTGTAGCCTATAGTCTGACACTGGTCCTCACTAGAGCCTAAAGTCTGACTATGCTTCTTACTATAGCCTTCAGTTAGACTTTGGTCCACTCTTTAGCCTATAATTAGACACTGATTCTCACTAGAGCCTACAATCTCACTCTGATATTTACTGTAGCCTTCAGTCTGACTCTGGTTCTCACTGGAGCCTACAGTCTGATATTGGTCCACACTGTAGCCTACAGTCTGACACTGGTCCTCACTAGGGTCTACAGACTGACTCTGGTGCTCTCTTTAGTCTACAGTCTGACATTTGTCCAAACTGTAGCCTATCGTCAGACACTGGTCCTCACTAGAGCTTACAGTCGGATTCTGGTTCTTACTGTAGCCTACAGACTGACATTGGTCCTCACTAAAGTCTACAGTCTGACTCTGGTTCTTACTATAGCCTTCAGTTAGACTTTGGTCCACTCTTTAGCCTATAATTAGACACTGATTCTCACTAGAGCCTACAATCTCACTCTGATATTTACTGTAGCCTTCAGTCTGACTCTGGTTCTCACTGGAGCCTACAGTCTGATATTGGTCCACACTGTAGCCTACAGTCTGACACTGGTCCTCACTAGGGTCTACAGACTGACTCTGGTGCTCTCTTTAGTCTACAGTCTGACATTTGTCCAAACTGTAGCCTATCGTCAGACACTGGTCCTCACTAGAGCTTACAGTCGGATTCTGGTTCTTACTGTAGCCTACAGACTGACATTGGTCCTCACTAAAGTCTACAGTCTGACTCTGGTTCTTACTGTAGCATACAGTCTGACATTGGATTTCACTTTCGCCTACAGTCTGACACTGGTCCTCATTAGACCTTACAGTCTGACTCTTTCTCTCACAAGAGCCTACAGTCTGATTTTGGTCCTCACTTTAGCCTACAGTATGACACTGGTCCTCTCTTCACCCTGCAGTCCCACTCTGTTTCATACTGTAGTCTACAGTCTGAGACTGCACTTCATTTTAGCCGAGAGACTGACATTTGCCCTGACTTGATCCTACAATCTGACACTAGTCCTCACTAGAGCCTACAGTATGTCTCTGGTCCTCACTAGAGCCTACAGTCTGACTTTGTTCTCTTTGTAGCCTGAAGTCTGACGTTGGTCCTCATTGTAGTCTTCAGTGCGACCCTGGTCCTCACTAGATTGTACAGTCCGAATCTGTTTCTTAGTGTAGCTTACAGATTGAACCTGGTCCTCACTAGATCCTACAGTATGACTCTGGTTCTTGCTGTAGCATACAGTCTGAAATTGTTCCTCACTGTAGCCTCATTTCTGACCCTGTTCCTCACTGTAGCCTACAGTCTGACGTTGGTCCTAATTGCAGCATACAGTCTGACCCTGGTGCTCACTCGATCCTACAGTCTGACTCTGGTTCTTACTGTAGTCTACAGTGACAGTGGTCCTCACTAGAGCCTACATTTTGACGCTGGTTAATACTGTAGCCTAAAGTCTGACACTGGTCCTCACTAAAGACTACAGTCTGACTCTAGTTCTTACTGTAGCATATAATCTGACATTGGATTTCACTGTCGCCTACAGTCTGACACTGGTCCTCACTAGACCTTACAGTCTGAATCTAGACCTTACTGTAGCCTACAGTCTGACAATGGCCCTCATTAGAGTCTGCAGTCTGACTCTGGTTCTTACTGTAGCCTACAGTCTGATTTTGGTCCTTACTTTAGCATACAGTCGGACTTTGGACCTCAGTGCAGCATACAGTCTGACTCTGGTCCTCACTGTAGGCTACAGTGACAGTGGTCCTCACTAGAGCCTACATTTTGACGCTGGTTAATACTGTAGCCTAAAGTCTGACACTGGTCCTCACTAAAGACTACAGTCTGACTCTAGTTCTTACTGTAGCATATAATCTGACATTGGATTTCACTGTCGCCTACAGTCTGACACTGGTCCTCACTAGACCTTACAGTCTGAATCTAGACCTTACTGTAGCCTACAGTCTGACAATGGCCCTCATTAGAGTCTGCAGTCTGACTCTGGTTCTTACTGTAGCCTACAGTCTGATTTTGGTCCTTACTTTAGCATACAGTCGGACTTTGGACCTCAGTGCAGCATACAGTCTGACTCTGGTCCTCACTGTAGGCTACAGATTGACAGTGGTCCTCGCTAGAACTTACCATCTGATTCTGTTTCTTACTGTAGCCTACAGTCTGACTTTGTTCCTCACTAGAGCCTAGTGTCCGTCAATGGTCCTCACTAGAGCTTACAGTGTGACTCTGGTTCTCACTGTAGACTACAGTCTGACATTGGTCCTCACTGTAGCCTGTAGTCTGACACTGTACATCACAAGAGCTTACAGTCGAACTCTGGTACTTACTGTAGCCTAAAGTCGGACTTTAGTCCTCACTGAAGCCTACAGTCTGACACTGGACCTCAATGTAGCCTACAGCATGACACTTGTCCTCGCTAGATCCTAAGGTCTGACTTGGTTCTTACTGTAGCCTACAGTCCTAATTTGGTGCCCATTGAAGCCTACATTCTGACACTAGTCCTCACTAGAGCCTAGAGTCTGACAATGGTTCTCATTAGAACCTAAAGACTGACCCTAGTCCTCACAAGAGCCTACCGTCTGACTCTAGTTCTTACTAGAATCTACAGTCTGACTTTGGTCCTCCCTGTAGCCTACAGTAAGACCCTGGTCCTCACTTCTCCCTAGAGTCTTACGGTGTTTCTTAATGTAGCCTAAAGTCTGACACTGGACCTGGCTAGAGCCTACAGTATGACTCTTGTACTTACTGAAACCTAGAGTCTGAAGTTGGTCCTCATTGTAGCCTACAGTCTGACTCTGGTCCTCACTAGAGCCTAGAGTCTGACTCTGGTTCTGACTGTATCCTACAGTCTGATTTTGGTCCTCATTGCAGCCTACAGCCTGACCCTGGTCCTCACTAGAGCTTACAGTCTGACTCAGGTTCTTACGAGAGCCTACAGTCTGACAGTGTTCCTCACTAAAGACTACAGTCTGACTCTGGTTCTTACTCTAGCATACAATCTGACATTGTATTTCACTGTCGCCTACAGTCTGACACTTGCCCTCACTTGACCTTACAGTCTTAATCTAGACCTCACTGTAACCTACAGTCTGACACTGGCCCTCATTAGAGCCTGCAGTCTGACTCTGGTTCTTACTGTAGCCTACAGTCTGACTTTGGTCCTCACTAGAATTTACAGTCTGACACTGGTCCTCACTAGAGCCTAGAGTCTGACTCTGGTTCTGACTGTATCCTACAGTCTGATTTTGGTCCTCATTGTAGCCTACAGTCTGACCCTGGTCCTCACTAGAGCTTACAGTCTGACTCAGGTTCTTACGAGAGCCTACAGTCTGACAGTGTTCCTCACTAAAGACTACAGTCTGACTCTGGTTCTTACTCTAGCATACAATCTGACATTGTATTTCACTGTCGCCTACAGTCTGACACTTGCCCTCACTTGACCTTACAGTCTTAATCTAGACCTCACTGTAACCTACAGTCTGACACTGGCCCTCATTAGAGCCTGCAGTCTGACTCTGGTTCTTACTGTAGCCTAAAGTCTGATTTTGGTCCTTACTTTAGCATGCAGTCGGACTTTGGTGCTCACTGCAGCCTACAGTCTGAATCTGGTTCTCACTGTAGGCTACAGTCTGACAGTGGTCCTCGCTAGAACCTACAATCTGATTCTGTTTCTTACTGTAGCCTACAGTCTGACTTTGTTCCTCACTAGAGCCTAGTGTCCGACAATGGTCCTCACTAGAGCTTACAGTGTGACTCTGGTTCTCACTGTAGACTACAGTCTGACATTGGTATTCACTGTAGCCTATAGTCTGACACTGTACATCACAAGAACATACAGTCGGACTCTGGTACTTACTGTAGCCTAAAGTCGGACTTTGATCCTCATTGAAGCCTACAGTCTGACAATGGTCCTCACTAGAGCCTACAGTCTGACTCTGGTTCTTACTAGAGTCTACAGTCTGACTTTGGTTCTCACTAGAGTTTACAGTCTGTCTCTGTATCTTACTGAAGCATAAAGTCGGACTTTCGTCCTCCCTGAACCCTACAGTCTGACAATGATCCTCACTAGAGCCTACAGTCAGACTCTGGTTCTTACTGGAGCCTAAAGTGGGACTTGGTCATCACGGTAACCTAAAGTCTGACCCTGGTCCTCATTGAAGCCTACAGTCTGACACTGGACCTCAATGTAGCCTACAGCATGACACTTGTCCTCGCTAGAGCCTAAAGTCTGACTTGGTTCTTACTGTAGCCTACAGTCCTAATTTAGTGCTCATTGATACCTACATTCTGACACTAGTCCTCACTAGAGCCTAGAGTCTGACAATGGTCCTCACTAAGCACTAAAGTCTGACCCTAGTCCTCATAAGAGCCTACCGTCTGACTCTGGTTCTTACTAGAATCTACAGTCTGACTTGGGTCCTCCCTGTAGCCTACAGTATGACCCTGGTCCCCACTTCTCCCTAGAGTCTGACTGTGTTTCTTAATGTAGCCTAAAGTCTGACACTGGTCCTCACTAGAGCCTACAGTATGACTCTTGTACTTACTGAAACCTAGAGTCTGAAGTTGGTCCTCATTGTAGCCTACAGTCTGACTCTGGTTCTTACGAGAGCCTAGAGTCTGACACTGGTCCTCACTAGAGCCTACAGTCTGACTCTGCTTCTTACTGTAGGCTCCAGTCTGACTTTGGTTGTCACTAGAGTCTACAGTCTGACTCTGGTTCTTACGAAAGCCTACAGTCAGACTTTGGTCCTCACTGTAGCCTACAGTCTGACAGTGGTCCTCACTAGAGCGTAAAGTCTGACTCTGCTTCTTACTGTTGCCTAAGGTCAGATGTTGATCCTCATTGGAGCCTACAGTCTGACATTTGTCCTCACTAGAGCCTACAGTATGACTCTGGTTCTGACTGAAACCTAGAGTCTGAAGTTGGTCCTCATTGTAGCCTACAGTCTGACTCTGGTTCTTACGAGAGCCTAGAGTCTGACACTGGTCCTCACTAGAGCCTACAGTCTGACTCTGCTTCTTACTGTAGGCTCCAGTCTGACTTTGGTTGTCACTAGAGTCTACAGTCTGACTCTGGTTCTTACGAAAGCCTACAGTCAGACTTTGGTCCTCACTGTAGCCTACAGTCTGACAGTGGTCCTCACTAGAGCGTAAAGTCTGACTCTGCTTCTTACTGTTGCCTAAGGTCAGATGTTGATCCTCATTGGAGCCTACAGTCTGACATTTGTCCTCACTAGAGCCTACAGTATGACTCTGGTTCTGACTGTAGCATACAGTCTGAATATGGTCCTCACTGTAGCCTAGATTATGACTTTTGTTATTACTGTAGCCTACAGTCTAACTTTGCTTCTCACTGTAGCCTAAAGTCTGACCCTGTTCCTCACTGTAGCATACAGTCTGATTTTGATCCTCATTGCAGCCTACAGTCTGATTCTGGTCCTCATTAGATCCTAGAGTCTGACTCTGGTTCTTATTGTAGCCTACGGTCTGAGGTTGGACCTTATTGTAGACTACAGTCTGACACTGGTCCTCTCTAAAGATTACAGTCTGACCCTAGTTCTTACTAACATTGGATTTCACTGTAGCCTACAGTCTGACACTGGTCCTCACTAGACCTTATAGTCTGACTCTATACCTCAATGTAGCCTACATTCTGACACTGGTCCTCATTAGAGCCTAGAGTCTGACTCTGGTTCTTACTGTACCCTACAGTTTGACACTGGACCTCACTAGATCCTAAAGTCCACCCTGATTCTTACATTAGCCTACAGTTTTTCTTTGGTCTTCACTGTAGCCTAAAGTCTAACTCAGTTCATCGATAGAGCCTACAGTCTGACACTTATTCTTTCTGTAGCCTACAGTCTGACACTGGTCCTCACTAGAGCCTACAGTCTGACTGTGGCTCTTACTGTAACGTTCAGTCTGACTTTGGTCATCACTGTAGCCTACAATCTGACCCTTGTCCTCACTAGAGCCTAGAGTCTGACTCTGGTTCTAACTGTGGCCTACAGTCAGACAGTGGAGCTCACTAGAGGCTACAGTCCGACTCTGGTTCTTACTGTACCCTACAGTTTGACACTGGACCTCACTAGATCCTAAAGTCCACCCTGATTCTTACATTAGCCTACAGTTTTTCTTTGGTCTTCACTGTAGCCTAAAGTCTAACTCAGTTCATCGATAGAGCCTACAGTCTGACACTTATTCTTTCTGTAGCCTACAGTCTGACACTGGTCCTCACTAGAGCCTACAGTCTGACTGTGGCTCTTACTGTAACGTTCAGTCTGACTTTGGTCATCACTGTAGCCTACAATCTGACCCTTGTCCTCACTAGAGCCTAGAGTCTGACTCTGGTTCTAACTGTGGCCTACAGTCAGACAGTGGAGCTCACTAGAGGCTACAGTCTGACCCTGGTTCTTACTGTAGCCTTCAGTCTGACTTTGGTCCTCACTGTACTCTGCAGTCTGACACTGGTCCTCACTAGATCCTACAGTCTGACTATGGTTCTTACTGCATCCTACAGTTTGACTTTGGTCCTCACTGGAGCCTACAGTCTGACACTGTTCCTCACTGGCACTTACAGTCTAATACTTGTCCTTGGTAGAGCCTACAGGCTGACGCTGGTTCTTACTGAAGACTACTGTCTGAATTTAGTTCTAACTGTAGAATACAGTTTGGATTTGGTCCTCACTGTAGGCTAGAGTCTGACACTGGTCCTCATTAGATCCTACAGGCTGACAATAATCCTCAAAAGAACCAACAGACTGACTTGGTTCTTACTCTATCCCAAGTCTGACTTTGGGTCTCACTGTAGCCTACCATCTGACACTAGTCCTCACTTGACCCAAAAGTCTGACTCTGGTTCTTACTGTAGCCTTGAATATCACTTTGCTCCTCAGTGTAGCCTACAGTCTGACACTGGTCCTCAACAGAGTTTACAATCTGACTCTGGTTCTTTCTGTAGCCTAGACTCTGATATTGGTCGGCACCATAGCCTACAGTCAGACACTGGTCCTAACTAGAGCCTACAAACTGACTCTGGCTCATGCTGTAGCCTACAGTATGAATTTCCTCCTCACTGTAGTCTACATTGTGACACTGATCCTCACTAGAGCCTATAGTCTGACTGTGATTCTCACTGGAGACTTCAGTATGACGTTGGTCCTCACTGTAGCCTACAGTCAGACTGTGGTTCTCATTGTAGCCTACAGTCAGACTGTGGTTCTCATTGTAGCCTACAGTGTGACTATGGTCCTCACTAGAGCCGAGAGTCTGACTCTCGTTCTTACTGTAGCCTACAGTCTGAAACTTGTCCTCACTAGTGTCTACAGTCTCACTCTGGAACTTACTGTAACCTAGAGTCTGACACTGATCCTCACTAGAGATTACAGTCTGACCCTGGACCTGACTGGAGCCTACATTTTGACTATGGTTCTTACTGTAGCCTACAGTCTGAAACTGGTTCTCAGTAGAGCCTGGAGTCTGACACTTTTCCTTGGTAGCCTACAGTCTGACTCTGTTTCTTACTGTAGACTACAGACTAAATTTGGTCTTCACTGTAGCCTGCAGTCTGACACTGATCCTCACTAGAGCTTACAGTCTGACTGTGATTCTCACTGGAGACTTCAGTATGACGTTGGTCCTCACTGTAGCCTACAGTCAGACTGTGGTTCTCATTGTAGCCTACAGTCAGACTGTGGTTCTCATTGTAGCCTACAGTGTGACTATGGTCCTCACTAGAGCCGAGAGTCTGACTCTCGTTCTTACTGTAGCCTACAGTCTGAAACTTGTCCTCACTAGTGTCTACAGTCTCACTCTGGAACTTACTGTAACCTAGAGTCTGACACTGATCCTCACTAGAGATTACAGTCTGACCCTGGACCTGACTGGAGCCTACATTTTGACTATGGTTCTTACTGTAGCCTACAGTCTGAAACTGGTTCTCAGTAGAGCCTGGAGTCTGACACTTTTCCTTGGTAGCCTACAGTCTGACTCTGTTTCTTACTGTAGACTACAGACTAAATTTGGTCTTCACTGTAGCCTGCAGTCTGACACTGATCCTCACTATAGCCTACAGTCTGATTCTGTTCCTTACTGCAGGCTACGATCGGACTTTGATCCTTACTGCAGCCTACAGTCGGACTTTGATCCTCACTGTAGCCTACAGTCTCACATTGGTCCTCACAAGAACCTAGAGTCTGACAATATTCCTCACAAGTACCTACAATCTGACTATGGTACTTACTCTAGTATACAGTCTCACTTTGGTACACTCTGTAGCCTGCAGTATGACACTGGTCTTCACTTCATCCTACCGTATGACTCTGTTTCTTACTGGAGCCTACAGCCTTACTCTAGACCTCACTGCAGCCTACAGTCTGACACTCGTCCTCACTAGAGCCTACAGTCGGAGTCTGGTTTGTAACTAAGCTTACAGTATGACCCTAGTACTCACTGGAGCCTACAGTCTGACTCGAGTCCTCACTGAAGCTTAGAGTCTGACACTGCTCCTCACTAGAACCTAGAGTCTGCTTCTGGTTCTGACTGTAGCCTACAGTATGACTTTGGTCCTCACTAGAATTTACACTATGACTCTGGTCCTCACTGTAGCTAACAGACTGACACTGGTCCTCACTAGTGCCTACAGTGTGACTCTGGTTCTTACTGTAGACTACAGTCAGACTCTGGTCTTCACTGGAACCTAGAGTCTGACACTGTTTCTGACTGTATCCTACAGTGTGATTTTGGTCCTCATTGTATCCTACAGTCTGACCCTGGTCCTCACTAGAGCTTACAGTCGGACTCTGGTTATTACTGTAGCCTACAGTCTGACTCTGGTCCTCACTAGAATTTACAGTCTGACACTGGTCCTCACTAGAGCATACAGTCTGACACTGGTCCTCACTAGAGCCTACAGTGTGACTCTGGTTCTTACTGTAGACTACAGTCTGACTCTGGTCCTCACTAGAGCCTAGAGTCTGACTCTGGTTCTGACTGTATCCTACAGTGTGATTTTGGTCCTCATTGTATCCTACAGTCTGACCCTGGTCCTCACTAGAGCTTACAGTCGGACTCTGGTTCTTACTGTAGCCTACAGTCTGACTTTGGTCCTCACTAGAATTTACAGTCTGACACTGGTCCTCACTAGAGCCTACAGTCTGACACTGGTCCTCATTAGAGCCTACAGTGTGACTCTGGTTCTTACTGTAGACTACAGTCTTACTCTGATCCTCACTAGAGCCTAAAGTCTGACTGTGGTTCTGACGGTATCCTACAGTCTGATTTTGGTCCTCATTGTAGCCTACAGCCTAACACTGGTACTCACAGATCCTACAGTCTGACTGGGTTCTTCATATAGCCTACAGTATGACAGTGGTCCTCACCAAAGCCTACATTCTGAGTCTCATACTCAATAGATCCTACAGTCTGACTCTGGTTCTTATGAGAGCCTATTGTCGGAATCTGGTTCTTACTGTAGCCTACAGTCTGACTTTGGTATTCACTAGAAATTACAGTATGACTCTGGTCCTCACTGTAGCCTGAAGTCCGACACTGGTCCTCACTGTTGCGTACAGTCTGACCCTGGTCCTAACTAGAACTTACAGTGTGACTCTGGTTCTTACTGTAGACTACAGTCTGACGCTGGTCCTCACTAGAGCCTACAGTGTGACTCTGGTTCTTACTGTAGACAACAGTCTCACCTTGGTCATCCCTAGAACCTAGAGTCTGACTCTGGTACTGACTTTAGCCTACAGTCTGGCTTTGGACCTCACTAGAATGTACAGTGTGATGCTGGTCCTCACTGTAGCCTACAGTCTGACACTGGTCCTCACTAGAGCCTACAGTGTGACTCTGGTTCTTAATGTAGACTACAGTCTGACTCTGGTCTTCACTAGAGCCTAGAGTCTGACTCTGGTCCTCACTAGAACCAGATTCAGACTCAAGACACTTGTGAGGATCAGGGTCAGACTGTAGCCTACAGTGAGAACCAAAATCAGACTGTAGGATACAGTCAGAACCAGAGTCAGACTCTAGGATCTAGTGAGGACCAGAGTGAAAATCTAGTCTACAGTCTGACACTGGTCCTCACTGTAGCCTAAAGGACCAGTGTCAGACTGTAAGCTTCAGTGAAGGCTCGAGTCAGACTGTAGGCTCTAGTGAGGACTAGGGTCAGACTGTAAGCTTAGTTACAAACCAGACTCCGACTGTAGGCTCTAGTGAGGACCAGTGTCAGACTGTAGGCTACAGTGAGGACCAGTGTCAGACTGTAAATTCTAGTGAGGACCAAAGTCAGACAGTAGGCTACAGTAAAAACAATAGTCAGACGCTAGGCGCTTGTGAGGACCAGAGTGAAAATCTAGTCTACAGTCTGACACTGGTCCTCACGGTAGCCTAAAGGACCAGTGTCAGACTGTAAGCTTCAGTGAAGGCTCGAGTCAGACTGTAGGCTCTAGTGAGGACTAGGGTCAGACTGTAAGCTTAGTTACAAACCAGACTCCGACTGTAGGCTCTAGTGAGGACCAGTGTCAGACTGTAGGCTACAGTGAGGACCAGTGTCAGACTGTAAATTCTAGTGAGGACCAAAGTCAGACAGTAGGCTACAGTAAAAACAATAGTCAGACGCTAGGCTCTTGTGAGGACCAGTTTCATACTGTAGGCTACAGTGAGGACCAGATTCACACTGTAGGATCTAGTGAGGATCAGTGTCCAACTGTCGGCTACAGTGAGGACCAGATTCAGACTGTAGGCTACACTGTGGACCCGAGTCTGACTGTAGACACTAGTGAGGACTAGGTTCCGACTGTAAGCTAAGTTACGAACCATAGTCTGATAGTAGGCTCTAGTGAGGAACAGTTTAAGACTGTAGGCTATAATGAGGACAAATGTCAGACTGTAGGCTAAGGTAAGAAACAGTGTCAGACTGTAGGATTTAGTGAGGAGGAGTGTCAGACTCTAGGCTACAGTGAGGACCAGAGACATACTGTAGGTTCTAGTCTAGTGAGGAACAGTGTTAGACTGAAGGCTACAGTGAGGAACAGAGAGAGACTGTAAATTCTAGTGAGGGCCCAAGTCAGACTGTAGGCTACAGTAAGAACCTGAGTCAGACTCTAAGCTCAAGTGAGAAACAGTGTCAGACTGCAAGCTACAGTGAGGACTAGGTTCAGACTGTAAGCTATGTTACTAAACATTGTCAGACTGTAGTCTCCAGTGAGGACCAGTGTCAGACTGTAAATACTAGTGAGTACCCAAGTTAGACTCTAGGTTACAGTAAGAACCATAGTCAGACTCTCGGCTCTAGTGAGGACCAGTGCCACACTGTAGGCTACAGTGAGGACCAGATTCACACTGTAGGTTCTAGTGAGGACCTGTGTCCAACTGTAGGCTAGAGTCAGGACCAGATTCAGACTATAGGCTACACTGTGGACCAGAGTCAGACTGTAGACACTACTGAGGTCTAGGTTCAGAGTGTAAGCTAAGTTACGAACCATAGTCTGATTGTAGGCTCTAGTGAGGAACAGTTTAAGACTGTAGGCTATAATGAGGACAAATGTCAGACTGTAGGCTAAGGTAAGAAACAGTGTCAGACTGTAGGATTTAGTGAGGAGGAGTGTCAGACTCTAGGCTACAGTGAGGACCAGAGACATACTGTAGGTTCTAGTCTAGTGAGGAACAGTGTTAGACTGAAGGCTACAGTGAGGAACAGAGAGAGACTGTAAATTCTAGTGAGGGCCCAAGTCAGACTGTAGGCTACAGTAAGAACCTGAGTCAGACTCTAAGCTCAAGTGAGAAACAGTGTCAGACTGCAAGCTACAGTGAGGACTAGGTTCAGACTGTAAGCTATGTTACTAAACATTGTCAGACTGTAGTCTCCAGTGAGGACCAGAGTCAGAATGTAAATTCTAGTGAGGACCAAAATCAGACTGTAGGCTACAATAAGAACAAGAGTCAGGTTGTCGGCTCTAGTGAGGACCAGTGTCACACTGTAGGCTACAGTGAGAACCAGAGTGAGACTGTAATTTCTAGTGAGGTCCAGTGTCAGAGTGTAGGCTACAGTAAGAACCACAGTCAGACTGTAGGCTACACTTAGAACCAGAGTCAGACTGTAGACAGTAGTGAGGACTAGGGTTAGATATTATGCTTAGTTACAAACCAGAGTCCGACTGTAGGCTCTAGTGAGGACCATTGTCAGACTGTAGGCTATATTAAGTACCCCAGTCAGACTGTAGGATCTAGTGCGGACAAGTGTCAGACTCTAGGATACAGTGAGGACCAGCATCAGACTGTAAATACTAGTGAGGACCAAAGTCAGACTGTAGGTTACAGTGAGGACCAAAATCACACTGTAGGATACAGTCAGAACCAGAGTCAGACTCTAGGCTCTAGTGAGGGCCTGAGTGAGAATCTAGTCTAGAGTAAGAATCAGAGTCACACAGTAGGCTCTAGTGAGGACCAGTGTCAGACTCTAGGCTACAGTGAGGACCAGCATCAGACTTTAAATTATATTGAGGACCAAAGCCAGACTGTAGGTTGCAGTAAGAACCAGAATCAGACTGTAAGCTCTAGTTAGGACCAGGGTCAGACTGTAGGCTACAATGAGGACCAAAATCACCCTGTAGGATACAGTCAGAACCAGAGTCAGACTGTAAATTCTAGTGAGGACCAAAGTCAGATTGTAGGCTACAGTGAGGAACAGAGCCAGACTCTAGGCACTCGTGTGGACCAGTGCCAGACTGTAGGATACAGTGAGGACCAGAGTCATATTGTAAGTTCTAGTGAAGTACGAAGTCAGACTGTAGGCTACAGCAGGAACCAGATTCCGACTATAGCCTTAAGTGAGGACCAGTGTCAAACTGTAGTCTACAATGAGGTCCACCATCAGACTGTAGGCAACAGTAGCAACCAGATTCAGACTGTAGGCTCTAGTGAGTATAAGTGTCAGACTGAAGGCTCTCGTAAGAAACAGAGTCAGACTGTAGGATCCCGTGAGGATGAGACTCAGAATGTAGGCTCTAGTGAAGACCAGTGTCATACTGTAGGCTATAGTAAGAAACCCTGTCAGACTGTAGGATCTGTGAGGACCAGGGTCACACTGTAGGCTACAGTGAGGACCATCATCAGACTGTAAATTCTAGTGAGGACCAAAGCCAGACTGTAGGCTACAGTCAGAACCAGAGTAACACTAAAGGATCTAGAGAGGACCAGTGTCAGACTGTTGGCTAGAGTGAGGACCAAAGTCAGACTGTAAATTCTAGTGAGGACCCGAGTCAGACTGTAGTCTACAGTAAAAACCAGAAGCAGACTCTAGGCTCTAGTGAGGACCAGTGTCAGACTGTAAACTTCAGTGTGGACTCAAGTCAGACAGTAGGCTCCAGTGAGGGCTAGGGTCAGACTGTAAGCTTAGTTACAAACCAGACTCCAACTCTAGGATCTAGTGAGGACCAGTGTCAGACGGTAGGCTACAGTGAGGACCATTGTCAGAATGTAAATTCTAGTGAGGACCAAAGCCAGACTCTAGGTTACAGTCAGAACCAGAGTAACACTAAAGGATCTAGAGAGGACCAGTGTCAGACTGTTGGCTAGAGTGAGGACCAAAGTCAGACTGTAAATTCTAGTGAGGACCCGAGTCAGACTGTAGTCTACAGTAAAAACCAGAAGCAGACTCTAGGCTCTAGTGAGGACCAGTGTCAGACTGTAAACTTCAGTGTGGACTCAAGTCAGACAGTAGGCTCCAGTGAGGGCTAGGGTCAGACTGTAAGCTTAGTTACAAACCAGACTCCAACTCTAGGATCTAGTGAGGACCAGTGTCAGACGGTAGGCTACAGTGAGGACCATTGTCAGAATGTAAATTCTAGTGAGGACCAAAGCCAGACTCTAGGTTACAGTCAGAACCAGAGTTAGACTGTAAGCTCTAGTTAGGACCAGGGTCAGACTCTAGGCTACAATGAGGACCAAAATCACACTGTAGGATACAGTCAGAACCAGAGTCAGACTGTAGACTCTAGTGAGAACCAGTGTCATATGTTAGGCTCTATTAAGAACCCCAGTCAGACTGTATGAACTGTGAGGGCCAGGGTCAGACTGTAGGCTACAATGAGGACCAACATCAGACTGTAGGATACAGTCAGAACTAGAGTAACACTGTACGCTCTAGTGAGGACCAGTTTCAGACTGTAGGCTAAAGTGAGGACCAGTGTCAGACTTTAAATTCTAGTGAGGACAAATGTCAAAATGTAGGCTTAGGTAAGAACTACAGTCAGACGCTAGGCTCTAATGAGGACCAGTGTCAGACTGTAGGCTAAAGTGAGGACCAGTGTCAGACTGTAAATTCTAGTGAGGACCAGAGTGAGACTGTAAAATCTGGTGAGGACCAGTGTCAGAGTATAGGCTACAGTAAGAAACCGAGTCAGACTGTAGACAGTAGTGAGGACTAGGGGTAGACTGTATGCTAAGTTACAAACCAGAGTCCGACTGTAGGCTATAGTGAGGACCATTGTCAGACTGTAGGCTATATTTAGAACCCCAGTAAAACTGTAGGATCTGTGAGGACCAGGGTCAGACTGTAGGCTACATTAAGAACCAGATTCCGACTGTAGGCTC
The DNA here is from genome assembly GCA_022376925.1 of Tragulus kanchil. NCBI lineage: Eukaryota > Metazoa > Chordata > Mammalia > Artiodactyla > Tragulidae > Tragulus > Tragulus kanchil. The sequence goes on from JAIOJX010000018.1 coordinate 7,085,797, forward strand.
AAGTGAGGAACAGTGTCAGACTCTAGTCTACAACGAGGTCCACCGTGAGACTGTAGGTTACAGTAACAACCAGAGACAGACTGTAGGCTCTAGTGAGAACCAGTGTCATACCTAGGCTATAGTAAGATCCCTAGTCAGACTGTATGATCTGTGAGGGCCAGGGTCAGACTGCAGGCTACAAGGAGGACCAACATCAGACTGTAAATTCTAGTGAGGACCAGTGTCAGACTGTAGGCTACAGTGAGGACCAGAGTCATACTGTAAATTCTAGTGAGGACCAGTGTCAGACTGTAGGCTAAGGTAAGAACTAGAGTCAGACTCTAGGCTCTAATGAGGACCAGTGTCAGACGGTAGGCTACAGTGTGGACCATCATCAGACTGTAAATTCTAGTGAGGACCAGAGTGAGACTGTAAAATCTGGTGAGGACCAGTGTCAGAGTATAGGCTACAGTAAGAAACCGAGTCAGACTGTAGACAGTAGTGAGGACTAGGGGTAGACTGTATGCTAAGTTACAAACCAGAGTCCGACTGTAGGCTATAGTGAGGACCATTGTCAGACTGTAGGCTATATTTAGAACCCCAGTAAAACTGTAGGATCTGTGAGGACCAGGGTCAGACTGTAGGCTACATTAAGAACCAGATTCCGACTGTAGGCTCAAGTGAGGAACAGTGTCAGACTCTAGTCTACAACGAGGTCCACCGTGAGACTGTAGGTTACAGTAACAACCAGAGACAGACTGTAGGCTCTAGTGAGAACCAGTGTCATACCTAGGCTATAGTAAGATCCCTAGTCAGACTGTATGATCTGTGAGGGCCAGGGTCAGACTGTAGGCTACAAGGAGGACCAACATCAGACTGTAAATTCTAGTGAGGACCAGTGTCAGACTGTAGGCCAGAGTGCGGACCAGAGTCAGACTGTAAATTCTAGTGAGGACAAATGTCAGAATGTAGGCTTAGGTAAGAACTACAGTCAGACTCTGGGCTCTAGTGAGGACCAGTTTCAGACTGTAGGCTAGAGTGAGGAACAGAGACAAACTATAACTTCTAGTGAGGACCAGTGTCAGACTGTAGGCTACAGTAAGAACCAGAGTCTGACTGTAGGCTCTTGTGAGGACCAGTGTCAGACTGTAGGCTACAGTGAGGACCAGATTCAGACTGTAGGCTACACTGAGAACCAGTGTCAGACTGTAGAGACTACTGAGGACTAGGTTCAGACTGTAAGCTAAGTTACGAACCATAGTCTGACTGTAGTCTCTAGTGAGGATCAGAGTCAGACTGTAGGCTACAGTAAGAACCAGAGTGTGACTGTAAGCTCTAGTGCGGACCAGGGTCAGACTCTAGGCTACAGTGAGGACCTGCATCAGACTGTAAATTCTAGTGAAGAGCAAAGTCAGACTCTAGGCTACAGTAAGAACCAGAGTCATACTCTAGGATCGAGTGAGGACCAGGTTCAGACTGTAGGCTATAATGAGGACAAATGTCAGACTGTAGGCTAAGGTAAGAAACAGTGTCAGAATGTAGGCTACAGGGAGGACCAGGGTCAGAATTTAGGCTACAGTGAGGAACAGATTCAGATTGTAAATTCTAGTGAGTACCAAAGTCAGACTGTAGTCTACAGTAAGAAATAGAGTCACACTGTAGGCTCAAGTGAGGACCAGTGTCAGACTGTAGGCTACAGTGAGGACCAGAGTCAGACTGTAAATTCTTGTGAGGACCAAAGTCATACTGTAGGCTACAGTAAGAACCGGAGTCATACTCTGGGACCTAGTGAGGACCAGGTTCAGACTGTAGGCCACAATGAGGACCAAAATCAGACTGTAGGCTACAGTAAGAACCAGAGTCATACTCTAGGATCGAGTGAGGACCAGGTTCAGACTGTAGGCTATAATGAGGACAAATGTCAGACTGTAGGCTAAGGTAAGAAACAGTGTCAGAATGTAGGCTACAGGGAGGACCAGGGTCAGACTTTAGGCTACAGTGAGGAACAGAGTCAGACTCTAAATTCTAGTGAGGACCAAAGTCAGACTGTAGTCTACAGTAAGAAATAGAGTCACACTGTAGGCTCAAGTGAGGACCAGTGTCAGACTGTAGGCTACAGTGAGGACCAGAGTCAGACTGTAAATTCTTGTGAGGACCAAAGTCATACTGTAGGCTACAGTAAGAACCGGAGTCATACTCTAGGACCTAGTGAGGACCAGGTTCAGACTGTAGGACACAATGAGGACCAAAATCAGACTGTAGGCTACAGTAAGAACCAGAGTCATACTCTAGGATCGAGTGAGGACCAGGTTCAGACTGTAGGCTATAATGAGGACAAATGTCAGACTGTAGGCTAAGGTAAGAAACAGTGTCAGAATGTAGGCTACAGGGAGGACCAGGGTCAGACTTTAGGCTCAAGTGAGGACCAGTGTCAGACTGTAGGCTACACTGTGGACCAGAGTCAGACTGTAGACACTAGTGAGGACAAGGTTTAGACTGTAAGCTAAGTTATGAACCATAGTCTCATTGTAGGCTCTAGTGAGGACCAGTGTCAGACTTTAGCCTATAATGAGGACAAATGTCAGACTGTAGGCTATGATAAGAACCAGTGTCAGACTGTGACAGACTGTAGGCTAAAGTAAGAACCAGATTACGACTGTAGGCTCAAGTGAGGACCAGTGTCAGACTGTAGTCTACAATGAGGTCCACCGTCAGAATGTAAGCTATAATATCCAGAGTCAGACTGTAAGCTCTAGTGAGAAACAGTGTCATACCTTAGGCTATAGTAAGAACCCCAGTCAGACTGTATGATCTGTGAGGGCCAGGGTCAGACTCTAGGCTACAATGAGGACCAACATCACACTGTAAATTCTAGTGAGGACCAGTGTCAGACTGTAGGCTACAGTGAGGACCAGAATCAAACTGTAGGCTATAGTGAGAAACAGAGTCAGACTGTAGACACTGGTGAGGACTAGGGATAAACTGTAAGACTATTTACAAACCAGACTCCGACTGTAGGCTCTAGTGAGGACCAGTGTCAGACTGGAGGCTACAGTGAGGACCAGTGTCAGACTGAAAATTCTAGTGAGGACCAAATTCAGACTCTAGGCTACAGTAAGAACCAGATTCTGACTCTAGGCTCTTGTGAGGACCAGAGTCAGACTGTAAATTCTAGTGAGGACCAGTGTCAGACTGTAGGCTACAGTGAGGACCAGAGTCAGACTGTAAATTCTAGTGAGGACAAATGTCAGAATGTAGGCTAAGGTAAAAACTACAGTCAGACTCTAGGCTCTAGTGAGGACCAGTGTCAGACTGTAGGCTACAGTGAGGACCAGATTCAGACTGTAGGCTACACTGAGAACCAGTGTCAGACTCTAGAGACAAGTGAGGACTAGGGATAAACTGTAAGACTATTTACAAACCAGACTCCGACTGTAGGCTCTTGTTAGGACCAGTGTCAGACTGTAGGCTACAGTGAGGACCAGTGTCAGACTGTAAATTCTAGTGAGGACCAAAGTCAGTCTCTAGGCTACAGTAAGAACCAGATTCCGACTATAGGCACAAGCAGGGTCCAGAGTCAGACTGTAAGCTCTAGTGAGGACCAGTGTCAGACTGTAGGCTACAGTGACGACCAGAGTCAGACTGCAAATTCTAGTGAGGACAAATGTCAGAATGTAGGCAAAGTTACAACTACAGTCAGACTCTAGGCTCTAGTGAGGTCCAGTGTCAGACTGTAGGCTACAGTGAGGACCAGATTCAGACTGTAGGATACACTGAGAACCAGAGTCAGACTCTAGAGACTAGTGAGGGCTAGGTTCACACTGTAAGCGAATTTACAAACCATAGTCTGACTGTAGTCTCTAGTGAGGACCAGAGTCAGACTGTAGGCTACAGTAAGAACCAGAGTGTGACTTTAAGCTCTAGTGAGGACCAGGGTCAGACTGTAGGCTACAGTGAGGACCTACATCAGACTGTAAATTCTAGTGGGGACCAAAGTCAGACTCTATGCTACAGTAAGAACCAGAGTCAAACTCTAGGATAGAGTGAGGATCAGGTTCAGACTGTAGGCTATAATGAGGACAAATGTCAGACTGTAGGCTAAGGTAAGAAACAGTGTCAGGATGTAGGCTACAGGGAGGACCAGGGTCAGACTTTAGGCTACAGTGAGGAACATAGTCAAACTCTAAATTCTAGTGAGGACCAAATTCAGACTTTAGTCTACAGTAAGAAATAGAGTCACACTGTAGGCTCAAGTGAGGACCAGTGTAAGACTGTAGGCTACAGTGAGGACCAGAGTCAGACTGTAAATTCTTGTGAGGACCAAAGTCAGACTGTAGGCTACAGTAACAACCAGAGTCATACTCTAGGATCTAGTGAGGACCAGGTTCAGACTGTAGGCCACAATGAGGACCAAAATCAGACTGTAGGCTACAGTAAGAACCAGAGTCATACTGTAGGCTACAGTAAGAACCAGAGTCAGACTCTAGGCTATAATGAGGACAAATTTCAGACTGTAGGCTAAGGTAAGAACCAGTGTCAGACTGTAGGCTCTTGTGAGGACCAGTGTCAGACTGTAGGCTACAGTGAGGACCAGAGTCAGACTGTAACTTCTAGTGAGGACAAATGTCAGAATGTGGGATAAGGTAAGCACTACAGTCAGACTCTAGGTCTAGTGAGGACCAGTGTCAGAATGTAGGCTACACTGAGGACCAGATTCAGACTGTAGGCTACACTGAGAACCAGTGTCAGAATGTAGAGACTAGTGAGGACTAGGTTCAGACTGTAAGCTAAGTTACAAACCATAGTCTGGCTGTAGTCTCTAGTGAGGAACAGAGTCAGACTGTAGGCTACAGTAACAACCAGAGTGTGACTGTAAGCTCTAGTGAGGACCAGGGTCACACTGTAGGCCACAATGAGGACCAAAATCAGACTGTATGCTACAGTAAGAACCAGAGTCAGACTCTAGGCTATAATGATGAAAAATTTCAGACTGTAGGCTAAGGTAAGAACCAGTGTCTGACTGTAGGCTCAAGTGAGGACCACTGTCAGACTGTAGTCTACAATGAGGTCAACCGTCAGACTGTAGGCTACAGTAACAACCAGAGTCAGACTGTAGGCTCTAGTGAGAAACAGTGTCATAACTTAGGCTATAGTAAGAACCCCAGTCAGACTGTATGATCTGTGAGGGACAGGGTCAGACTGTAGGCTACAATGAGGACCAACATCAGACTGTAAATTCTAGTGAGGACCAGTGTCAGAATGTACGCTACAATGAGGACCAGGTCGGAATTTAGGTTACCGTGTTGACAAAGTCCGACTTTATGCTCCAGTAAGAACCATAGTCAGACTGTAGGCTCTAGTGTGGACCATTGTCAGACTGTAGGCTACAGTGATACAAAGTCAGACTTTTAGGCAACCAGTGAAACCAGTGTCAGACTTGTATACCTAAGTAGTTTAAAAACCAGTCAGACTGTAGCTCTAGTGAGGACCAGTGTCAGACTGTAGCTACAGTAATAAGAGTCAACTGTAGGCTCTAGTGAGGACCAGTGTCAGACTGTAGGCTCTCAAAATAAACCGAGTCAGACTGTAGCTCTAGGAAGACAGTGTCAGACTGTAAGATCAAGTAAGGACCAAGTGTCAGACTCTGGCTTAGTGAGGTGCAGTGTCAAGTGTATACTGCAGTATGAAACAGAGTCAGGCTGTAGGGTGAAGTGTGGACCATTGTCAGACTGTAGGCTACAGTGATTACTAAAGTCAGATTGTAGGCAACCGTGAAATCCAATGTCAGATTGTATACTATAGTAAGAACCAGCTCAGACTGTAGTCTCTAGTGAGGACCAGTGTCAGACTGTAGCCTACAGTACGAATAAGAGTCAAACTGTAGGCTCTAGTGAGGACCAGTGTCAGACTCTAGGCTCTCAAAATAAACCGAGTCAGACTGTTAGCTCTAGAGAAGACTAGTGTCAGACTGTAAGATCAAGTAAGGACAAGTGTCAGTCTCTCGGCTATAGTGAGGTGCAGTGTCAGAGTGTATACTGCAGTATGAAACAGAGTCAGGCTGTAGGGTGAAGTGTGGACCAGTGTCATACTGTAGGCTAAAGTGAGGACCAAAATCAGACTGTAGGCTCTAGTTAGAAACAGAGTCAGACTGTAGGTTCTAGTGAGGACCAGAGTCAGACTGTAGGCTACCGTAAGAACCAGAGTCAGAATGCAGGCTCAAGTGAGGACCAGTGTCAGAATGTAAGCTACAATAATAACCACATTCAGAGTGTACAATCTAGTGAGGACCAGAGTCAGACTGAAGGCTAAAAAGAGAACCGTCAGACTGTAGGCTACAGTGAGGACCAGGGTCAGACTTTAGGCTAACGTGAGGACCAAAGTCAGACTGTAGGCTACAGTAAGAACAAGAGTCAGATTGTAGGCTCTAGTGAGGTCCAAATTCAGACTGTATGCTACAGTAAGAACCAAAGTCAGACTGTAGGATCTAGTGAGGACCAGGGTCAGACTGAAGGCTAAAATGAGGCCCAACGTCAGTCTCTAGGTTTCAGTAAGAACAAGAGTCCTACTGTAGGATCTAGTGAGGTCCATTGTCAGACTGTAGGATACATTAAGAATCAAAGTCAGACTCTAGGGAGAAGTGAGGACCAGTGTCATACTGTAGGCTACAGGGAGGACCCAAGTCAGACTGTAGATTCTAGTAAGAACAGAGTCAGACGGAAGGCTCTTGTGAGGACAGGTTAGACTGTACGTTCTAGTGAGGACCAGTGTCAGACTCTAGACTCTAGTGAGGACTAGTGTCAGAATGTAGGCTTCAATGAGCACCAAAATAAGACTGTAGGCTACAGTAACAACCAAGTCAGACTTTAGGCTCTAGCGAGGACAAGTGTCAGCTGTAGGCTACATTGAGGTCCAGTGTCAGACTGTAGGCTACAGTGAGGACCAGTGTCAGACTGTAGGATCTAGTGAGGTCCATTGTCAGACTGTAGGATACATTAAGAATCAAAGTCAGACTCTAGGGAGAAGTGAGGACCAGTGTCATACTGTAGGCTACAGGGAGGACCCAAGTCAGACTGTAGATTCTAGTAAGAACGAGAGTCAGACGGAAGGCTCTTGTGAGGACTAGGTTAGACTGTACGTTCTAGTGAGGACCAGTGTCAGACTCTAGACTCTAGTGAGGACTAGTGTCAGAATGTAGGCTTCAATGAGCACCAAAATAAGACTGTAGGCTACAGTAACAACCAAGTCAGACTTTAGGCTCTAGCGAGGACAAGTGTCATGCTGTAGGCTACATTGAGGTCCAGTGTCAGACTGTAGGCTACAGTGAGGACCAGTGTCAGACATTAGATTACCGTGATGACCAAGTCCCACTTTAGGCTTCAGTAAGTACCAGAGTCAGACAGTAGGCTCAAGTGAGGACCAGTGTCAGACTGTAGGCTACAGTGGGGAAAAAATTCAGACTGCAGGCTTCTGTAAAATCCAGAGTCAGAATGTAGGCTCAAGTGAGGACCAGTTTCAGAATGTTGGCTACAGTGAGGACCAAAGTCTGACCTTACGCTACAATAAGAACCAGTGTCAGACTGTAGGCTACAGTGAAATTCAATGTCAGATTGTATACTATAGTAAGAACCAGAGACCGACTGTAAGCTCTAGTGTGGACCAGTGTCATCTTGTAGGTTACAGTGAAATTCAATGTCAGAATATATACTATAGTAAGAACTAGAGTCAGACTGTAGGATCTAGTGAGGACCAGGGTCAGACTGGAAGCTAAAATGAGGACCAAAATCAGACTGCAGGCTAAAATAAGAACCAGATTCAGCCTGTACCATCTAGTGAGGACCAGGTTCAGACTGAAGGATGCAATGAGGACCAACGTTAGACTGTAGGCTACAATGAGGACCAACGTCAGTCTCTAGGTTTCAGTAAGAACAAGAGTCATACCGTAGGCTCTAGTGAGGTCCAGTGTCAGACTGTAGGATACATTAAGAAACAAAGTAAGACTCTAGGGAGAAGTGAGGACCAGTGTCATACTGTAGGCTACAGGGCGGACCCAAGTCTGACTGTAGATTCTAGTAAGTACGAGAGTCAGACGGAAGGCTCTTGTGAGGACTAGGTTAGACTGTAGGTTCTAGTGAGGACCAGTGCCAGACTCTAGGCTCTATTGAGGACTTGTGTCAGAATGTAGGCTTCAATGAGCACCAAAATAAGAGTGTAGTCTACAGTAAGACCCAAGTCAGACTTTAGGCTCTTGCGAGGACAAGTGTCATGCTGTAGGCTACATTGAGATCCAGTGTCAGACTGTAGGCTACAGTGAGGACCAGGGTCAGACTGTAGGCTCTACTGATGACCAGTGTCAGACTATAGGCTACAGTGAGGACTAAAGTCAGATTGTAGGCAACCGTGAAATCCAATGTCAGATTGTATAATATAGTAAAAACAAGCACAGACTGTAGTCTTCAGTGAGGACCAGTGTCAGACTGTAGGCTACTGTACGAACAAGAGTCAAACTGTAGGCTCTAGTAAGGACCAGTGTCAGACTCTAGGGTCTCGAAATAACCAGAGTCAGACTTTGGCTCTAGTGAGGACTAGTGTCAGACTGTGGGATCAAGTCAGGACTAATCAGTCTCTGTTAAATGAGGTGCAGTGTCAGACTGTAGACTGCAGTATGAATCAGAGTCAGACTTTAGGTGAAGTGAGGGCCAGTGTCATACTGTACGCTTAAGTGAGGACCAAAAGCAGACTGTAGGCTCTAGTTAGAAAAGAGTCAGACTGTAGGTTCTAGTGAGGACCAGAATCAGACTGTAGGCTACAGTGAGGACTAAAGTCAGATTGTAGGCAACCGTGAAATCCAATGTCAGATTGTATAATATAGTAAAAACAAGCACAGACTGTAGTCTTCAGTGAGGACCAGTGTCAGACTGTAGGCTACTGTACGAACAAGAGTCAAACTGTAGGCTCTAGTAAGGACCAGTGTCAGACTCTAGGGTCTCGAAATAACCAGAGTCAGACTTTGGCTCTAGTGAGGACTAGTGTCAGACTGTGGGATCAAGTCAGGACTATTATCAGTCTCTCGGTTATAGTGAGGTGCAGTGTCAGACTGTAGACTGCAGTATGAATCAGAGTCAGACTTTAGGGTGAAGTGAGGACCAGTGTCATACTGTACGCTTAAGTGAGGACCAAAAGCAGACTGTAGGCTCTAGTTAGAAAAAGAGTACGACTGTAGGTTCTAGTGAGGACCAGAATCAGACTGTAGGCTAACGTAAGAACCAGAGTCAGACTGTAGGCTTTTGTGAGGACCAGTGTCAGATTGTAGGCTACAGAGAGGTCCAAGTTAGACTGTAAGGTCTAGTGAGGTCCAGTGTCAGACTGTTGACTACAGTGAAATCCAATGTCAGATTGTATTCTATAGTAAGAACCAGAGTCAGACTGTAGTCTCTAGTGAGGACCAGTGTCAGACTTTAGGCTGCAGTACTAACCAGAGTCAGACTGCAGGCTCTAGTGAGGACCAGTGTCAGACTGTAGGCTGTAGTGAGGTCTAAAGTCCGACTGTAGGCTCCAGTGAGGACCAAAATCAGACTCTATGCTACAGTAAGTACAGGAGTCAGACTGTTTATCTCTAGTGAGGACCAGTGTCAGACTGAAGGCTACAGTACGAACCAGAGTCAGACTGTAGGCTCTAGTGAGGACCAGTGTCAAATTCTAGGCTCTCGTAAGAACAAGAGTAAGACTGTAGGATCTAGTGAGGACCAGGGTCAGACTGTACGCTAACATGAGGACCAAAATCAGACCGTAGGCTACAATAAGAACCATAGTCAGACTGTAGGATCTAGTGAGGGCCAGGGTCAAACTGTACGCTAAAATGAGGACCAAAATCAGACTGTAGGCTGCAGTAAGAAACACAGTGACACTGTAGGCTCTTGTGAGGACCTGTGTCAGAATGTAGCTACAGTAGGAACCAATTCAGACTGTACTCCAGTAGACCAGAGTCAGACTGTAAAGGGTCAGTGAGGACCGTCAGACTGTAGGCGACAGTAAGAAACAGAGTCAGACTGTAGGATGTAGTGAGGACCAGTGTCATACTGTACGCTAAAGTGAGGACCAAAATCAGACTGTAGGCTCTAGTGAAGAGTCAGACTGTAGGCTCAGTGAGGACCAGTGTCAGATGTAGGCTAAGTAAGAACCAGAGTCAGATGTACTCAAGTGAGGACCAGTGTCAGACTGTAGGCTACAGTGAGGACCAAGTCAGACTGTAGGATCTAGTGAGGCCAGTCAGACTGTAGGCTAAAGGAGCACCAAAATCAGACTTTTAGGCTGCAGGAAGAACAGAGTCAACTGTAAGCTCTAGTGAGGACCGTGTCAGATGTAGCTAGCAGTACTAACCAGAGTCAGACTGTAGGAGCTAGTGAGGGCCAGGGTCAAACTGTACGCTAAAATGAGGACCAAAATC